>JADRCH010000335.1:429927-447662 GCA_019843965.1 Rhynchomys soricoides
GTGAGGCCTGCCTACACCCTGTGAGGCCTGCCTACACCCTGTGAGGCACCCAAAGTATTTAGCTGGGTAGAGTGCTATCTAGACTCCGAGTTGCACCTGCTTCATTGTTGCCCAGATCCTGCTCTAGCAGGAAGGTCATCAGCTTCTGTGGTTTTCTTGGGCATGTCAGTATCTCTTGGCCAGTAGTTGGCATGGAAGTGTGAGCCCTCCTTTTGTTCTGTTTTGACTTCAGATAACAGACTTCTGCCATCGGAAAAGTGAGCGCTCATCATATGAAGTGGAGGAACTTCCCTTTGCAGAGCAGGAGCTGAAAAAACTGAGCAGTCCAGACACACATCAGGAGCTGGAGGTAAGTTTACCAGTTTATTTATACATGTGTTCATGTGTGTGGTTGTGGTACCACAGTTTATTTATACATGTGTTCATGTGTGTGGTTGTGGTACCACAGTTTATTTATACATGTGTTCATGTGTGCGGTTGTGGTACCACAGTTTATTTATACATGTGTTCATGTGTGTGGTTGTGGTACCACAGCGTGTGTGAGATCGGAGGGGAACTTGAAAGAGTCAGTTCTCTCCTTCCACCTTTACTGAACCATCTTGCCAGCCCAGACAGTAAGTTTTGAAAATGTTGCAGGTTAACTTTCTTGGTCACCAGTTGGTTGAGAATTTGATTGGTGATTGTGTGATCTCTTGACTGAGGGGTGCTGTTTCATTGTGTTTGTTACCACTCGGATGTTTATGTCATGCGAGTGATGTCTGCAGCTTAGGTGGAATCACAGAGTAACAGATGTTCCTCTAGATGACAAAAAGGAAGCAGAATGACCCAAATTTCAATAGGATTTATAGAATAAGAAAATTTGACTTTTCCCCCTCCATCTGACTCAAGTCCTTCTTCATTTGTCTTTGGGCATTGGGACGAGAATGACCAGCTCAGGGTTGAGCTGAGCTGAGCATGAGGAAGAATGCTTACTTGATCTTGGTGAACAGTGTTTAATCAAATGCCTGTGTGGAGCCATGTCAGCTGCTGTAGACATGCACAGGATAAACCTAACAAGGAACGAGGTTCCAGAACAATCACTCTCCTGTACTGTGCAGCATCTGTGTGTGCTGGGTAAAGAATCCCAATAGCATTGTGACCTGACCAAGGAGTCCATCCAACGTGGAAGGCTTGGCTTCCAGGGAGATTGGGACATTTGAGCCAGAAAGGTGACTGTCAAAACTGCAGTGGTTTTATACTCTTGAGAGGTAAAGAGAAGAGAGACTGAAAGCCATTCATGTCTGTATATTCCTCTGGCTTCTATGAGCCCTGTTATAAACAACTGACAGGGTTTTGATTTCCTTTCAGGTGGTTGTGCGGTTAGAAGGTGGAATTGGTGTCTCTTTAATTAACAAAGTCCCAGAAGAACTGGTCTTTGCAAGCCTGACAGGAATCAACGTCCATTACACTCAGCTGGCAGCCAGTCACATGCTTGAGCTTAGCATACAGGATGTGCAGGTACCAGGATGAGACTGTTGTCTTAATGCCCATTTATGTGTGTGTGTGTGTGTGTGTGTGTGTGTGTGTGTACAAGAGTGCCAGGGCCAAGGGAAGACAGAGCTTTCCTCCTGGATCTGGAGTTAGAGGCAGTTGTGAACCACTCAGTATGGATGCTGGAAACCATACCCATGTCCTTTGCAAGAGTCACAAGTACTGTTTATGACTGAGCCATCTCTCCAGTCCATGGAGGAAATATCTAATTTTCAAAAGAATCGTCCTGTGAAGAGCTTCCACCTCAATTCATCTCACAAATTCTCTATGTTTTTGAGACAGGGTCTTACTATGTGGCCCTGGCTGGCCTATATAACTGTATAGGACCAGGCTGGCTTGGAACTCAGAGAGTCTGCCTGCCTCTGCCTCCTGAGTACTGTCAACAAGCACATGGTCGTTATGCCTGGCAATACAAACCAAGATAGATTCCCAATTCTCTGGCTGATGCATAAATAGCTTAGGTAGCTAATGGGAGTGTTAGCTGGTGCACACACAGTGTGCATTTGGAGGTCAGGGGACAGAGTTGTTCTCGCCTTTACCTGGATCCTAGGACTTGAACTTGGGTTGTCAAGCTTTGCATTGTCAGGCCATGTCATCAGTCTTGTTTTTCCTGTCATATGAACTTAGAAAAAAAAGTACAGAGTCAGGTAGCTGTCTCCGGAGGAGTTGAGGTCACTGTGGGGATAAACAACAGGGTCTGACCTCTACTTCCAGGCCAGATGAAGTAATTGAGTTTGGCTTTATTTTCCTATCGAGATAAGCCCTAAAACCACATAAAATAATAACAGCTTCAGAACACTGGACATCTGACCACAAAGGACAGTGACCCATGCAAGATGGGAAATAAAAGAGATGAAACTTATGACTGGCTTAGCTTGAGAAGTTTCTAGGCAATGGTGCTGGGGGAAGAGGTTGGAACAGAGGCCTGCAGAGTAGAAGCATTGAGAAGACAGAACTGAGTGTCCACAGAGACAGCTAAGTCCACAGCAGAGGAAGACATTTGGCAGAGGGCCAGTGTGTGTGGAGAAGCTACTCATCCAGGAGGATCTGAGGGAGCTGGCTTTGAGCTGCACTTGAACCCCAGAATGTGTAGGACATTGAAATGAATCTCAGGGAAGTAGTGCCTCCATGATTATTGGCCCCAGATTGAATGCTGCTCTTGCCCTGTCTTGAAAATCATGAAAGGAAGAGCTGAAGGGTCAACCAATATCCCAGGAAATGGACTGTATTCCCTACAAACCTCATAATATATTTGGGTGCAGACATATCAAGCACCCAAGAAGGCAAAATTGACAGGCTGTAAGTAATCACCATGCATGTATATGAGAAGCAGCACACTGTGAGGACAAGAATGCTTTCAGGATGGACCCAGCACTAATGAAGTCATTAGAACATAGAAAAACTGTAATCAGAACTGGAGTTTTGTGTGTTTAAAAAGTTAAAGACAAAGAAAGAAAGACTGACTTCAAGAAATGAAAATTTCACTTGGATGTGTATAACACACAACCTGGATGGGAACTCCAGCTGGCCTTCCATACTGTGGGCTTCATATCTGTGCTATACATATCCAGAGCTTTCTCCATATCACTGTTTCCTAAACAAAGCCTAGCAACCATTTCCATAGCACTTATATTGGATGAGGCACTGTAAGCCATTTAGAGACTGTAAAATGTTCAGGAGGCTGTGTGTGCCTGTGTACAAATACCACACTGCTTTATAGGCCAGAAGATTCATGGATTGTAGCATACAAGGCACCGTGAACCAATTCACTGCCACTATGAGATGCCATTACATTATATAAAAGCAATAGTAAAGTTAATCATGGATAAAAACATTATATACATGGGAGCAAAGCTAAGATGCCACAGATAACGATAGATTTCTTGTTGGGAAAAAATGCAAGTGAGAACATGATCAGCAACACCCTTAAGTGTTGAAAACAGGCAAAAAGTTATCATTCTAGAAACTTACTCCCAGAAAAAGTATGTTTCAAAAGTAAGGTTGTCTTAGTCAGTGTTCTATTGCTGTGAAGAGATACCATGACCAAAGCAACTCTAATAAAACGAAGCATTTAATTGGGTTAGCTCATTATCATCATGAGAGCTTGGTGGCACATAAGCAGACAGGTTCTGAGAAAGTAGCCAAAAACTTTGTATCCTCATCCACAAGACCAAGGCAGATAAGTGAGACTAGGCCTAGCATGGGCTTTTAAACCCCAGAGCCCACCCTCAGTGGCACACCTTGTCCAACAAGACTACACCTTCTAGTGCTTCCCTGAACTAGGGACTAGACACTCAAATACAGGCACCTATGGGAATTATTCTCATTGAAACCACCACAAAGGATGAAGTGAAGATGTTCTTAGACACAGAAATGATGAAAGGGTTTATTATCTAAGACCACAGCTTCCAAAAGCATTAAAGAACATTACCCAGCAGACAGAAAACGGTGCTAATGGAATTTGAATCAGCACAAAGGAGAGAAGAAAATCTGATGTGAAGACGTGAAAAACATGCAAGACTAGGCTTTTTAAATAAGTCTCCTCAGGAGGTAATGGTTGCTTAGACAAGCATGACAACACTGAGATGTGGTGTCTCTACCACACAGAGAAGTAAAATGATTAACAACTACGGCATGAAGTCTGCAGGCGACAAATGCAAGTTCAGCACTGTGATTTTGTATATGAAGTGGTATGATGTCGTTTAATGGTAGGCCAACATACTGAGTTAAATACTGTAACCCCTCCCAAAATAGCAGTAATTGTAGGTAAGTGATAAAGGGGAGTGATGAGTGCTTGATGAATCCAAGAGAATGCAGAAAATGGGAAGACAACATATGAGACAGATAGCCATAGCAAGATGGAAGGCAAAAACTTAATGGTGCCAAATTAATTGTCAGTGAGATCAACATAGAGATGGTTAGATTGCATAAAAAAGGGCCACAAGAAAGGCCTGTGATCAGGCTGGAGACTTAGGCAGGAGGATCATGTGTTCAGGGTCTGCATGTGTTATGTAGTGAGACCCTGTCTCCAACTTCCCCCACACTTGTTAGCTATAAAGACTCAAATAGGTTAAAAGGACCTGAAAGGGGGTGGGGGAGGCACACTACACTCTAACTAGTCATGAGGAAGGAAGTAGGAGTCACACTGATTAATGTCAGAACAAAGAATATTAGCAGAGATAAAGAAGGTAATTTCCTAATGATAGGAGAATTAATTAATCAAGAGGACATGACACATGTGAACACTGATACGTCTAATCACAGACTCTAGCCTTCTGACATTGTGACATTGTGTCAGCTCCAGAAGCTTCACTTGAGAACTGTGCAATTGACTTACAAAGAAAGAAACTGTGAAAAGAAAAAAGAAAGTCTCAGAATGTTTTAGTAAGTTTACTCTCGTGTTGTGCTTCATTTGTAGCTGTCCCAGGCTGAACATGGCTCAGAGCCTGAGGGCTAGACACACCTGATTAGAACTTTAAAGTATGTAGAAGAGCGCCGTAGATAAGGGGGCTTGCTTTCAGGTATGATGAGAACTGACTCCCACAAGATATCCTCTGACCTCCACGTGCACATACATGCAAACACCAACTGTGTATAAAGCCTGGTGTATGCAGTGACGAGCTAGAGTACTGTCTCAAGGCAAGGACTGATGTCCACGATTGTCTTCTGACCCCCACACATGTGACCCTATGAACACACATTGTTCACACCTGCATGCATACACTGGCACAAAGGTTGAAAAATGGAAAAATTGAAAGAGAGCAGGTAAACACAAGCAGAAAAGGAAAAGGAAAGCTAAACATCTGAATTCTGTGAACGAGAATCTATAATTGCGTTAGGAAAAAAAGTGAAATCAAAAGTTGTCCTTGGGGGCTGGAGAGACCGCTCTACCTTCAGAGCTTGCAGATGGCCAGGGTCTCTGTTCTCTTGTATGAGGCTTTTGGAACGAGGAAGAAGCATCAACATTATAGCAGTCAGAACACTGGGCTTGAGCAGAACAGACCTAACTGGAAACAGTTAGTCAGTGGTCATCTTGAGCAAGGGCTGTTCTCTACTTTTCCATGTATCAGCTAGGGACAGTGTGCTGAGGCTAATACCCAGGTGTCATATGTATGGTGACACTGCATATGCATCAGTGCAGTGCTAGGCACTGCAGGTTATGATGCATATGTTGACCAGTTTTTGACATGACAGTCTTCTCATTTGATGCTTTAAGGTTTTTTTTTTTCTATTTTGAAATTGCTTTTTATTAGTAAATATTGTGTCTATTTATTGTGTTAAATATGATATTGTAAGTATGAATATTCTGTGGAGTGATTAAATTGAGCTAACTTCTTAGTCTCACTAAGTCAAGTCTTAGTCTTATAACTCCCTTGCTATTTCTGTTGTTACTAGGTTGTCATTGTCAACTCAGTTCTTATTTACTCTGTGGGTGTATATGTGTGCATGTGGCAGAATGTGTGTGTGGAGGTCAGGAAACAACTTGAGAGAATCAGTTCTCTCCTTCCATCACGTGGATCCTGGAGACTAAACTCAAGTCTAGAAGCTTGGCAGTAAACACCTTTACCTGCTGAACCGCCTTGCCACCCCAGCCCCCATCCTCCACTGTAGTTTTTAAGGCATGGACTCACTGTGTAGTACTTTTTATCCTCCAGTGTTCAGTTCTCCTGCCTCCACGTTCTAAGTGCTGGGATTGCTGGTATGCATCACTTTGCCCATTATCATCACCACAATTGATCCTGGATTCAATTTATTACTGAGTGTGTGTGTGTGTGCTGTAGATGTGAGGTGGCAGAGTGACCGGGGGACTCTGAGTAGCCTGAATAGCATGAGGCACCAAATGTTAAAAACACTAAGCAGCTTGTCTTGTTTGTTTTTGTTTGGTTGGTATTTCCTGCCCCAGGTGGACAATCAGCTCATCGGTACTACTCAGCCCTTCATGCTCTATGTGACCCCCCTGAGCAATGAGAATGAGATCATTGAGACAGGTCCTGCTGTGCAAGTCAATGCAGTGAAGTTCCCCAGTAAGAGCGCGCTGACCAACATCTACAAGGTGGGCTGGCGGGGAGGCTGGGGACAATGGCATGTAGGAGGCACGCTTGCTCTCTCACAGCCAGGCCACAGAGCCAGCAGCAACACACTCTGTATACAAAGATGGCTTCCAGGGCTGTGCCACATGTGACTTTTGTTTGACCATTGAGGAAAATGTTCAGAGCCCCTTTTCTTGGCACCCTGTATCCTCAGTCGTGTTGTCAGCAACCTTGGTAGTACTGAACCCAGGGAGGCCAGAGATGTCATTCCTGAGTGAAGCGATATCTTGTAGGCTGCTGAGGTCTGCTACTGAATGTTGAGTAGTCCAGGCGTAATTCTGGAGAGCTATATGGAGTCCGTCATTGGAATAATGTGCTTAGTAAACTGCCATGAATATACTAACTGCAAAGAGCTAAAAGTGAGGAAGCGTTCTGACCTGGGGCTTCCCAGAGTAGAAACCGGCTGCCATAGCAGCAAGCTGTCCTTTGTCACCGATGCTGATGAGAGCAAGCTGACCTGCACCTCTACCACAAACCCAGTCATGTAGCTTCTGCTCACTGGTGAGGTCCTAGGGATCCAGCAGGGTAGCAAAGTGTCCACTGAATACCTGGAGTTCTGTTCACTGTAACAAGTAAAGAGAGGTGAGCCACAAGTCATTTATCATTAAATCACACAGGTAAAAAAAACCATGAGACAAGGTCTTGCTTTGCTGCCCAGGCTGATCTGGAACTGCTGGGCTCAAGCAAGCCTCCTGCCTCTGCCGTCCTTAGTAGCAGAAACTATAGTGCCTGCCTGCCTACTGCACTGGGACCTGCTTCACGGCACAGATGAAAGCTGCTGTGGCGCTTGACTGTAAACCAGACTTTTTTTTTTTTATTCTAGCACCTGATGGTCACGGCTCAGAGGTTCACAGTACAAATTGAGGAGAAACTGCTGCTCAAGCTACTAAGTTTCTTTGGCTACGATCAGGCAGAATCAGGTAAAGCTGACCACTCTATGTTTCTGCCTGGGACTGGCCCACAATAGTGTGTTGTTCTGTTTGTAAAATACAGGTAGTCCCTAGACACCACCAAAGCTGCCTCTCCGCCTCCTGGTCAGAGCTAGCCAGCTCAGGTTTGAGGTTTAGCAGCTCCTGTCCAAAAACTGCTTGTTGTCTGAGTTATGTCCAGGAACTAGGCTGCCCTAAGAGGGTGTTGGCATCCTGGAATGTCCAATGGGGCCACTAGGAAACAGTACACCTTCCTTTACTTTGCAAGTTCTGTCCCTCTGCTCTCCTAGAATGGAATGATGACCATCATTTAGCAGGCCACTTTATTATGAAACCAGCTCAGGACCAAGAGACAGAAATGCCTTTTTGGCAGTTGCTTTGGTTTAGTTTGAAAAACAAAACTGGCTAACCACAATTATTAACTTTTAATGTCTGTACCCTTGTACCCTAATGTCGTCATTACGAAGGTTTCTTGTTGCTGTCCTTTGGCCTTTGGAAAGGGAGAGCTCAGCTGTTGTCACTCTAGCTTCCTCGTCACAGCCCCTCATCACAGCCCCTTCCTGCTGTTACAAGGCTCCAGCTAAGGAAGAAGTCAATGATGCACAACAACCTTTTCCAAAGATTTATTCTGTGTGCATGCGTGCATGTGTGTGTAAGCGTCTTCGCTGTGTGTACGAGTACCTGTGGAGTCGGAAGAGGGGGGTCAGATCCTCTGGAGTTACAGGTAGTTGTGAGCTGGCCTGATTTGGCCTCTGGGAACTGAATCAGGTCCTCTAGAAGAGCAGTAAGTACTCTGAACTGCTGAGTCATCTTTCTAGGCCCTTGGCTAGTTTTTTATGTGTTTGTTGTTTTGAGACAGTTAGTCTTGATAGTTCATGCTCAAGTTCATGATCTTACATCCTTTAGCCTGTTACTGTCTACATTTCTCCACCATGTTGGCTAGAGAGAAAAGGCATATACATACCCACAATGCAAGAAAAATATTTTCTCTTTATAATCTAGATTTAGAATTGAGAATTGAGCTTTAAATCGTTAGCATCACAAATAAAATAGGATTAAGCTATTATTATTATTATTATTATTATTATTATTATTATTATTATTAGTTTATTTTTTCAAGACAGGGTTTCTCTGTGTAGCCCTGGCTGTCCTGGAACTTACTCTGTAGACCAGGCTGGCTTCAAACTCAGAAATCAGAAATCCGCCTGCCTCTGCCTCCCAAGTGCTGGGATTAAAGGCGTGCGCCACCACTGCCCAGCTCAGGCAGGCATTCTGTTTGGCTCCCTCCCAGTAAGATTCACTTTAAGTTTCATGGGTCATGCTTTTTTTTTTTGTAAATCCCTCTCGGAAGTTTTTTACAGCCTTGCACAGAAAAACTTAGGCTTTTGGGAAGACCTTGTCTGCCTGTCATTACTCTTCCTCTACTTTCAGTAGCCAGTTGTGTGTGGCAGGCAAGTCTCCATTAGAGCATCCTTCAGCTTTGAGTAGAACTGATGGTAGCTTCGATTGGGAATGTGCAAAGTAGCTGTGAGCACTGGTTTTCCGTCAGAGACATCGGAAGCCAATGGGAAGCTTCCTGCCTGAATGGACATGTGCATCCTCCCATGCAAGGAGTGCATTGCTGTTCTAGCCCTTGTCCCTCTTTTGTACTAAAGGACTGGCAATTAGAAACTTTGCCTCATTTATTCTGCTTCCGAGACTTGCCCTGCTTGGTAGGATACTGTGCCAGAACTTTCTTAGGAACTATTTTTATTCCTTGTAGTGTTGTTTATGTTGAGAGTGTCTTTTAGCACAGCTGTACTGCACTGTAGATTCATATGACCTAGATCATGGGTACTTGTAATGACAGCAGTAGTTCTGGAAAGGGTGTAGCCAACAAATGAACCTATGACCTTTGACTTTCTAAGATACTGTCTGCTGGGTGGCTCAGAGTCATGGGTTAACAGATGAAGCTAACCTACCTTTGTATAGCCAATGTGACAGTCTACTTTTATATAGAAATGACATCTGCATATTGTATGGATTGCTGAGCCCACAAAGGAGCTAAAAAAATGAGACGACTACAATTTGTTTGTGTAGGTTTTTAGGTGAGGTCAGACATGTTTGAATCCTGATGCTGACAGCTTGTGGTTTTGTTTTCTTTCTTATGCCTTTGATTCAGAGGTAGAAAAGTATGAAGAAAACATCCATGAGAAGACAGCAGAGCAGGGGGGAACTCCAACTCGATACTACTTTGAGAACCTCAAGATCAGCATCCCCCAGATCAAGCTCAGTGTGTTCACCTCCAACAAGCTGCCACTGGACCTTAAGGTGAGCTCACAGCTGGCACATTCTCCATGGGAGTGTATGTTGATTGTTCATTTTCTCTGTCTGGAATTAGTAGCCACAGCATTTATTTTGTACCTTTCCTTTTATAGGTGTTCATTAATTTGTATAATATTCTTTTTGTCTAATGTTTGGGCATGACTTTGCTAGCGATCAAGATATTACCAAAAAGGATAAAGGCTGGCTCTAGATTTACCTTAGAGCAGTAGAAACCTGTTTCCTGAGCTTGGTCCTGGTCTTAGGAACTGAGACCAAGACAGTCTTTCTTTTGGCCTACTGCCCATATCATTCTTGCTGTCTTCTAAGTATCATCTATTTATACTAGGATAAGCACCCTGGCACACAGGTGAGGCTGTCATTAGACTGGGTGTCCTCAATGGTGCTCTTGCTTGGTAGATGGGAAGACAACAGCTCATGGTCTTGTTTCTTCAGCCTGGTTACTAGCAAAGTGCTGCTGGGAGCAGGAGCAGTGTCAGGTGGTTGCTGGAATCTCTTGCCTTACTCTGACTCTAAGTCTGCCTCAGACTGGCAGCCATTGGTTCTGATTCTCCCTTGTGCTGTGCTTGAAGACAGTTGTCCAATCCTCCCTCTCCCCATTGCCCACTCACTTTCTCCTCCTTCCTTCTCTTAGAAGATCCAGGATGGCCACTCTCTCCACAGAGGAACTTCTAGATAGCTGAAATGAGTCATGAGCCTGTAGTGCTGGCTCAGATGCCCATGCCAGTTCTGCTGCAGGGTCAACCTTTAGTCCAATGCACAGCTGCATGAGGAGGATCAGCAGAGCCCCACTGCAGCCCATTGCTGCACTGGTGTAGTGTGAACTCAGCACTGCCAAATCTTCAGATTTTTAAAGAGAAGCTTGAAGTCTGCATTTGTATATGGAATCTCCTAGTTTTTAAATGTCGGCAACCAATTCACATTAAAACAAAACAAAACAAAAGGAAATCCTACTAATAGTATCCTTGTGGGCTTGACAGAACACATATGTGGGCCTCATGTGCCCAACCCCCAGCTTCTAAAGTAGACCCATAGGTGATGAGACAGCTGTCTGCTCAGCCTCAGCCTCTAGATAGGCTATGATAGGGTGATGGTTTTGATGGATGCAGGCATGGCAGGGCCAGCTGGGGCCAGGGGCAGCAGCCTGAGAATAGAGGCACAGCGCCCTTCTCCTCTCACCACTCTGCTGCTCAATCTGCCCTGATCTTGTATTTCCCAGGAGGCTGGAGATGATTGTAATTAGCCTGGAAGGAAGGGGAAAACCATGGGGAAACTACTGTCTTGCTAATATCCACAAGTATCCACTTGACTTATGTGACCTTTGGAATGGGTTTGTTTGATAAAGTCTGTTCCACCAGAACACTTGGCTCTCACCCAGCAAGACAATGCTAAGCATTTCCTGCAAGTGGAAGACTTTCTTGATTTAAAATCATCTTGTTAAAGAGCACAGACCCCAGCATTCCTCTCAGTGCTCCCAGAAGTGCCTGGTCCCTAGTCCTATGGTACTGATGCCATGTGTCCTCTGCAGCTCTTACTGGTGCTGTATGTGTTCTGCTGGGGTGAACTCAGTCCTTCATGCTGACCATCTTCCTGGTATTCTATTGAAAGGACATTTTTAGAGTAGTCATTAGCAGATGCCATGACATACCTGTGTTTCCGGAGGATGTGGGATTGGGGCTTCAGAGTTGAGCTCTGGGCTTGTGGAGGTTACCATGTTACTATGCCTTAAGTATTCCTCCTGGAGTCTGGGACTCCTAAGACAATATCACTTATTCAGAGTTTTCTAACAGAGTAACAGGCCTTTATTAGGAGCTCTTAGGAAGAGCAATATGCTCTTTCTGATGAATATGGAATCACTAAAAACATACACTTAGGAAACAGAGCCCTCTCCCTGAACAGCAGCCACAGGAGTCTGACTAAAAGGTAACCCTGTCTTAGTATTGAAGGAACAATTGCCTCCATTCTCTGGATTCCCAGGCAGGAGTGAGGCTGTCAGAAATCTTGGGGGGTGGATGTGGGGAGTGCCTATCCAGATTTACACTGAGGTACATTGTTGCCAGATCCATATCCACACTGTCCAGGTGACTGGAAGCTGTCTCCATCTGCTATCGTCATTGGAGTCGTGACTGACAGAAGAAGGGAAGCTAATCTTCCATTTCACAGACACAAGAGCACAGCTGCCTTCCCTTCTCCCCATGCTCTCTCTGTGTGGAATTTGCATGTTAGAGATGCCATGGCATATTGAAAAGCCAGGTAGCTTTTACATGGGAATTTCTTCAAGTCCTTTAAAGATCAAAAGATACCAGGGGGTCTTTAAAAGGTTTCAAAAGGTGGCCTACAGCAGGCCTTTTCCCATTTAAAGCATTGGGGTATAACAAAAGAAGGACCTTAATTGAGCAATCTAGTTTGGAAGAAAACCCACACTTTAATGGTCAGAGAGCAGGCGGAGGGGGTAAGGGGGGGATTTCAAACAAAGACACTATTTAAAAAGCCTAAAACTGTCTTCTCAAAGGCTTGAAATAATTTGTTGGGAAACTTCAGACCCTTTACTTTTTCCCTCCCTCCCTAAATAAAAACCAGATTTGTTAAAAGGAAAAAAGATCCAGTATTGTTAATTGTGTTTCAGAAAGTGCCAGAGAGGGAAGTAGCCCTGTAGTTTTAAACACTGTCCCCAAAGGGAAATAGGCAAATGCCCTGCTTCACATAAACAGTCTCTATGTGCCATAAATAAACCTTTTGAGAACGAATTCCAGACAGTTTTGTTTAGTGTGGGATAAACTAAGAAAGGAAAGGACACGGCCCAGGGACTAGCTGTGATCTGAGGCCTCGTGGACAGGTATTTCTTCTTTCAACTCGGCGCCGTCTCTGGAAGGCTTCAGCTGTTTTGTCTGTGAGGTGGGAGTAGATACTTTTCTATTTTATCAAGAACTTAATGAGCACAGGATTGCTTTCTCCAGAATCCATTTTACAACAGGAAAATGCTGCTTGAGTAAATAAGTATCAGAGCTGAGACCTACTGTATGCAAGCAGTGGCTCAGTTTATCAGGAGGGAGCAAACCTATTAGGCTTTCTTTTCCTCTCATGCCTTCTTCCACAGACCAGATCAGCCTGAAGGTGGCAGAGTAATTCATACCAACAGGCTGGCCCTGCACCTCCGAAAATAAGGGACCCCAGACAGTAAATGACTAGGTGAAGACAGTTTCACTCCAGAGCTGAGCACTTCCTTGGTTCCAGGGTAGATGGTGCCTGTTGTGAGGACTTTGCAGCTTGGTAGAGGTCAAAGGTCGCTGCAGCAATCTACCAGTCTCTTTTAATGTTTGGTTTCAATGAGCAATTTGTATTTTAGTGTTTGTTTTTTTTAACTTTCTGGCTTCATCTTTTGTTTAATCGTGCTTTTTAATCTCTTGCTGTTGGAGCTGCGTTGGTAAGACCATGCCCTTGCTCTTCAGTCTCCTCATGGCATGCTTGGCCTTTGACCATGAATAAGGAGTCTAAGCTGGCCATCAGCTTCTCTGTCAGCGAAATGGGGGAAATTTCGCACGCTCCCTGACTTCATGCCTATTCATTCTTTCTTGGGGAGCACGGCTGAACAAATGCGGAAGGGTTTTGGGAAGAAATGGTGGAGCCCTCTGGCTTGGGTGCTTTCTACCAAAGAGGGAGTTGCCACTGTAAAAACAGCACATTCAAGTCCAGGTCTGCTCTTGGCTCGTCTGTGACTTTAGTTCTTCACTTAGCATATCTTCAGTCTGGGTGGGTCAGGGTAGGCTGGCCTTGAATTTAGTCTACCTCTCAGTTTAAAACATGTGTTACTTCCATCAAAGACAAGACTTTTATAAAGAGTTTATAAAATGGAAAGAGATAAAATACCAATAACCTGATAGAAATCTGGCCACCATCCGTGTTTAAAACCCCCTAGTGTTGAGTTTAGTAATCTTTCTGTCTCAGTTTCCCAAGCACTAGAATTACAGGAGTGTGCCACCACACTGGCAACTCAAGGAAGGTCTTGGCTCCTAAAATTCTCCCTTCTGATATTATTGGTGACATTCCATGGTACCAGGCCAGTGCTCCTCCCTGTCCTCCACTTGTCTGGTCTGGTCGGTATTTATTTGACTGTTTGTGCCATGTATCTTCTACACTCCTTCTTCCTCTACTGTTGCTTCTTGATTTTTTTTTTTTCTTTTTTTGGTGTTTTTGTTTTGTTCTTCATGTTGAGTGCCAGGTTTCGCTTCTGTGAACTGTCTGGTCCTAGCACGTGCCCAGGTTTATATCAGGTTATTGGTCTTTCATTTCCTCACTACAAACTCTTTATAAGTCTTGTCTTTGATGGAAATAACAAGTGTTTTTCAGGGTTTAGTTTGCCTTTTTATTTGGCCGTGTGTGTGTGTGTGTGTGTGTGTGTGTGTGTGTGTGTGTGTGTATGTGTGTGTGTGTTGCTGCTGTTGATGTTGTTCCTCACTAGCTGTTCACCTTGCATGTTAAGATTAGGTCTCAGTGACCTGGGCCTTGCCAGTTAGGGTAGATTGGCTGACCAACAAGTCCCAGGTATATGATTGTCTATGCCCCACCACGTGCTGGAATTACTTGCACAAGCATTGTGCCTGGTGTGTTTGGGAGGCACAGGGGGTGCACCAAACATGATAGGAACCTCACCATCTTTCAAGGCCATTGCTTCTATTTCTTGTTGGTGAGACATTGTAGACATAACTTCTTATATCTCTAGAAGAACTCTCTATTCTGAACAACAGACTTCCCGTAGCTTCTCACAGGTCAGATGAGTGGGGCTGGCTTTAGCAGAACCTTTCTAGTGAGCCCATGTCTTTAAGTTATAGTTTCAGCTCTTCCACATGGTGGGGGCATCAGGAAAACCAGTGTAGAGGCCTGAAGGTCTCTCGATTTTGAGGCTCACTGATTGCTCAGCCTTACATTTGTAGCAGATGACATTTTCCCTTCTGGTGAAGGGAAAATAGACTTTCAGCAAATACACCAAAAGATATCCATGGAAGATACAAAGAACTATGACCATTTTAACTTACCATAAGTGCCTAGGGACACACTGAATGTGTACAAGGTGTTCACATAGAAAAAAAAAAGAAACATTGTTGGTGTCATTAAAGGCCTGGGTAGATTAGGACAGAGCCTAAGATTTACAGTGGAGAGTACCCAAGATAGTCTTCAAGGTTACGAGCAAAGCCAGCGCACTCACAGTTGGTTACAGGACCACATCAGTTAAAATGGAAGCACTGTGGTGAGCAGAAGAAAAAGGAGGGGAATAGTCATGTGACTATAATAGGAAGAAGTCCTATGTTCATTAGTGTTTAGGCGGATGCTGTCTACAAAGGTGTGCCGGGATTGCAGGCTACATAAAAACCAAGCATGCAGTGTCTCGGTGTGAGTGTGAAGTGAAACAGACATCAGGCTCTGTGACCTTAGTAATGAGGACACAGCCTCTGACCATAAGAGAAAAGATTGAAAAGAAAGCTCACCTTTGAAGTAAGCTTGCCTCATGATTGAAAGACACCATTTAATGAATAGTAAGACCAGATATGGGGGTAGAGAAGGTTTCTGCAATATGTTTATGCACATGCAAAGTTCCCCAGAGCAAGACAAACACAGATAACTCACTGGAGACATGGGTAAAGACCCAAATAAGCACATTATAGAAACAGTGTCCAGGAGCTAGAATGGTTATTAAATGTGCACAGCCTCATTATCGGCCATGAACTGGGGTACCAGCACATAACCTAAGATCTAGGAGTGTGTCTCAGAGGCAGAGTGCTTGCCTAGAATGCATAAGGTCCTGGGTTCAGTTCTAACAGCACACACACACACACACACACACACACACACACACACACACACAAATCCTAACCAACAAAACCTTAGGAAAGTTATTTCTTCCAATTATTGATGAGACTATAGAACAGGGGGCCTTTCTAGGCTACTGGAAAAAGTGTGAGCTTTCCTGGCTCCTCTGGGAAACTTTTTTGGCAGTATATACTCAGGTTGAACATGTTCATTCTTTATTAGTCAGCAGCTCTGCTCCTCCTAGACATGCACCAAACCAAACCAAACCAAAAAAACCAACACAGGCAGCTTCACAAAACAAAACAAAAACAACACAGCACATGCATATTCACCCAAAAGGCATTGGGAATGCTACAGCTACTTCATTCATAATAGTAAAAGATTTTCAGTGGCTGGATGTGGCAGTCTCTATGAATCTGTAACCAGCTTGGTGGACATAAAAGTTCCAGGTCAGCCAGGGCTACATAGAGAACCCTGTCTGTCTCAGACCAGCACCAATGGTTAAATGGGTATTACTTGTGTGATGTAATATATAAAAATGAAACTTAATAAGATATAGCTATATGCATCAGCATAGAATGCAAATCAGGAAAACATAATCTGTAGAGAGAAAAAATAGTTTGTACACAGGGCAGGCTGCTTTCAAGGCAGAAAAGACAATCTACTTTATGACCTTGAGACTGCTGCGAAGGTTTAGTAGTTAAAGCTCTTGCCATTGTGAGCAAGAGGACTGGAGTCAGGATCCCAGAAGATCACATACAATCTGAGTGGGCGTGCTATCCTGTCTGCAGAGAGGAGAGGCCTGGAGCAAGCTGGCTATTAAAACTGGCTGTCAGAGAGCTCTGAGTTTGATGGGAATACTCTGCCTCAAAGAACAAGGTGGAAGACAGTCAAGGAAGACTCATATCAGCTCTGCATTTCAACACATACTCACTTCCACACGCACACACATGATTATGTGTATAACCCCTCCACACACACACACATATACACATGCCACACATATAGGAACATGCAAGTGACAATAAGAGGGAGAAGCAATAAGATAAAAGAAAACAAATTGAGTGTTGTGTGTTATGGCTGCGCTGTCGCTGTGCAGTGTGCATTGATCAGAAAGGAGGGCATGTCAAACCCAGACTCCAAACAGACTAGAGGGAGTTCTACTGTGAGCCTGGCAGTGTTTGTGCTGTAATGCTGACATACATTTGTATGACTCTGGGTAATAGAAATTCATATACTCTTCTGTCATATTTTACTTTTGTAATTATAGGGAATCCTTATATATCTAATTGGTAATCCTTAGTTTATAGTTTTTCATGGGTTTTAGAATTATAGCACCCCAGAAAACCATCCTGAGGTTGAAGTCTGTAGTTTCCTTTCTTCCCTACCTAGGCCCTGAAAAGTACCCTGGGATTCCCACTGATTCGGTTTGAAGATGCTGTGATCAATCTGGACCCCTTCACTAGGGTGCACCCCTATGAGACCAAGGAGTTCATCATCAATGACATCCTCAAGCACTTCCAAGAGGTGTGTGAGCAGACAGGGGAGGGGTGGGGAAGGACTGGGTGGAGACAGTCAGGGCCAAGCAGCTTTGTTTTAGGTATTGGGAATCTGTTACTTAGATATCACTACTGTGTCATATGTCTTGAGAGTCAGGTCACACACACACTCACACACACACACACACACACACACACACACACACACATCCTGAGAATCCCAAGATTGACTTAAGAGCTATTTGTCTTGTTCCTCAGAGCCAGTCCTGGGGCTTCCCTAGGTTAGTCACAGCTCTTTGTGGTTTAGTTGATGATGCTTCAGTGACAACACAGAGTACTGTGAACTCTTTATGTGCCAGGCATGGCCTGCTTTCAACAACCACACCACTGTTTAATGCCTCTGAGACCTTGACCTTGAGTTGAACTTACTTTTTTTTTTTTCTTTAACCAAATTGAACATTTTCCATTTTGTATTGTTAATCTAGACTGTACCACCCCAAATGTAGAGCCTTTAGTGGATCTTCAGATCACACCGAGTTTGTTAGTTCCCACAGTCACGG
>JADRCH010000335.1:451569-464898 GCA_019843965.1 Rhynchomys soricoides
CAGGAGAATCATCCATAGCCAGGAGTGGTGACATGCCCTCAAAGCCCGGCACTCAGCGGGCTGAGGCAGGAGAATCATGAGTTTGAGACAAGCAGAGGCTACTGAGTGAGATGCTGTCTGAGCAAACAAACCAAACAGAGGCCCTGCCTGCTGCTCTCAGTGAGAATTGTCAAGGGTTTTAGCAACTCTCTAGGTCAGTTGGGGCAGGTAGAGAATGAGCTGGCCTTGAATGGCTTCTACAGAGTCCAGCTAGGACTTCAGATGATGTTTTCTCCCGCTTCTTTGCTCCCTATTTTAGACAGCAGTGTGCCATTGAGCCATTTCCCCTCTGCCAGCCCTTTGTCCCAGGAAACCAGATCTGGGACATTGCAGTGACCAGTGGACCTGGACTTTCCTGTTTCAGAGCTTCTCCGACAGGCCTTGCTCCAAGGCCTGCCTCATCTGCTGAGGCTTTGCAGCAGACAGGGTAGCCCAGCTGCCTTTTGTTTAGGAACTAGCATTTGTTTGTGTTTGTTTTGCAGGCAGTATATTTATAGGGCTCAGACGAGACTAACGCACTGTTTATTCAAGGAGAAAGTTAGATCTTCGCACAAAAGAATGTTCTATGTGGATTCTGAAGGGGAACAGCAATTTATGACTTGTGTCTGTTTTTGTCATTATGTGTGACTGTTCCATTTTATTGTCGAGCTGATTATCCCCATAATAGCTTTTCCATGTACCTATAATCGAGGAGTAGGTGGATGGCTTCTCGTAAGCATCAGGTTTTACTGTGTTTAAGTTGGCATGGTTTTAAGTTGAGTGAAATTTTCTTCAGACAGTGATCTACCCCTTAGAGAATGCAGGGTTTTCTGTTTTCAAGTACATTTTGATCCCAAGTCACCTGAAGGATTCCTTTTCCGACTCAGATGAGGTATGTTCAGCTTGACACATGTGGAGAAATGACTCACTTATTTGGGATCAGAGATTTGTTTAATTTTCTTCTAATACCATTGAAGGCTAAAAGGATTCCCTTACTTTGAATTAGGTGTAGTTAGAGGCAGTTTTCTGGTACTGCCTGACCCAGCCTTGCTCAGATGATTCTCTGCCATCTGGGTGGTCAGAAGTGTGTTTGGCACAGGTCTGTGGATTGGTGGCATGAGATTCCCAAGTGACCAAGGTTCCCAAGAACAGCTTAGGCATTCTCTCCTTCAGCTGAGCAGGGAACTCCACAGCCTGGTGGGAAGTGAATGACAACCCTTCATTTCCTCATGTCAGTCAGTCAAGTGTGGGAACCTGAAGTTGTCACCTCAGCGATGAGCGGCACACATTTCAAATGGCTTTACCTCATCACCCAGAAGAACAACTACATGGAAGAAGGATTTGAAGCAGGAAAAGATGAAAAGAAAAAAGACCTATGTCTTCCCCAGTGTGGTGGCTTTCCTATCTAAGTACAGACATGGCTACTAAAAGAAATGTAATATAATCAGGCTTAGTAATAGACCCTCATGTCCTTCATGTCAGTGTCTGATCTTCCCAAAGTGTTGTGCCGAATGAGGCGAAATTTTTACAATTTTCTGAAGGCTATATCAAGTGTTGTTGACCAGGGAAGATTGGGGTCACTTCTGGAAGTGACTGGAAGATTCTATTTTGAGTTCTTTCACCTGTGTAGTTGTCATCTCTAAAAGTTTCTGCCTGCTTATAAGAAGCATTTTTTTTGGACCAGTATCCTTGATACAAATGACAATGTGTGACCTGACTGGTCTTCAGACACCTTCCCTGGTGCCCCTTTTCTTGGAGTGGGTAATCTGAGTTGTAACTTTTGTGTGCTCTTCACTATTTTAAGCATTTCTAGGCAACGAGGATGTTTAAAAATACTAATATTTTAAGGACTGGAGAAATGACTCCACAGTTAAGAGCACTGACTACTTTTACAGAGGACTTGAGTTCAGTTCCCAGCATCCACATGGCACCTCATAACCATCTGTAATTCCAGCTTTGGGGGATCTGATGCCCTCATGTGGCCTCTGTGGACACTCATGCATGCACATACAATGAAAAATAATCTAAGAAGATAATATTTAACTTCAGATCAGAATGCCTGAAACTAGAGACATGTCCCTCCTATCAGTGAGTGGCAGACGTTAACTTGGCTTTCTCCCTTGCTTTTTCCTTTCACTCCACTCTTTCCTCCCCTTTGTCTCTTCCATAGCTTTTACACTTCTGTAGAGACACATTGTGTCTGGGTCCTGCATGGCTCTCACATGCTTAGCAACTGAGTTTAAAAGCCAGGTGGGAACACTGGAGACAGTGTGTCATTCTGCGTTTATGCTTGGTCTTGTTGGCCTGCTCTGTAGTTTGCTTCCTGGAGAAAATTAAAACTTGTATTTACTCATTGGCTCCTCACCATTCCTCCCTAGTCTCTATTAGTCTTAGTCACACTTCGTTGATCACATCCGAAGGTAGAGAGAGGTCACCGCCACTACCTTACAGGTGAAGAGACAGAGACCTAGAAACAACTCCATCAAGATGATCTAACAGAAGCTAGTAGGGTTTGAACTTTTCCCTAGGCCCTGTAGCTTCTACAATTTTGCTGGACATGTTTCATTGGTCTTCCCTTGTGCTACAGAAATAGGCACAGTCCTGGTCTTGGAGTCTCTCCTGTCAGTGCCCTCTATGAGCCTTAGTAGCAAATTCTCAGTCACAGAGTGGTTTCAGAGACAAGAAGTTAATGAAAATGACTTTTTCTCTTAGAGGCGTTGCAATTAACCAGGGTGGTTTTTTTGTGTCATATTTGAGAACTCACAAAAAGCAAAATGGAGGTAAAAGAGACTGGAGCAGAATTTTTGTGGATGGAGAGGCTTCCAGAATTGGAGCTTATATCAAAGCATTATGTTCAAAACTCTAAGCAGTGTTGGGGAAGAGAGACCATGGGAGAAAAAGGTACTTCAAGAGCTAACACATGGGCCTTTTCTTTACCTTGTCCTGTAGTCAAATGATGGCATGCTCAGGCCTAGCTCCTAGGAAACCAAGTGTGTCCCAACATGACCACAGGAGAGCACAGTTGTTCAGTTCAGAAAAGCAGAAGGACACCGCATTCACTCCAACAGGCATGTGGAAAATGTGATGTCTTCTTCCCTTTCTGTTCAGCTCCAGTGGGGAAGCCCTCCTGTACATTTCTAAGAAGGAAGTGTCTAATTTAGTGTGAGGAAAGTGGCCATAAGCCAAACATTAGGAAGCTCCTGGAAAGCCAGGAAAAGGCAGGAAGGCCACAAAGCTGGCTGTCCTGATCGCTCCCCTGTGTGTTGTTCTCCCTGATCTTATTCCCAGCATTTTCCCTTTGTCTGTGGTGCCCACCCCACACCTCACGTCCAAGGCTCTGTATTTATAAGGTCCAACCCACATGCCACCAAACATGCTCTTTCCCTGATTTATTTCCCATGGCACCTCATGCTTCTGTTACAGCAGCAACTGTGTACCTCCCCCTGCCCTGTGTGTGTGTGTGTGTGTGTGTGTGTGTGTGTGTGCGAGAGAGAGAGAGAGAGAGAGAGAGAGAGAGAGAGAGAGAGAGAGAGCACATATGTAGAGTAGGACTTCCTGCAGAAGGGTGAGGGTTGCAGTGAGGTCTGTACAGACTGGGAGCAGTCACATGGGAAAGTGCTGTGGGGCTGTAGGGCAAGAACACTCCGTTCCTCCTCAAGGATGAAGTCCAAGGCCTACGGAAATATGAAATGTAGATGTCTGCTTATTGCTTGCATCCTTGAGTAGACTTGAAGCTGCCCAAGGGCAAAGATCTTATCTGACATTTTTGACAGATATTCCTTGTGACCAGCTATAAATATTTGCTATAGGAAAAATGGAAATGAGCCAGTTACATTGTATGGGTATCTCTTATTTGGTTTTGCATTTTTGCGTTGTGTATGTTTAGCAAAGTTATGAAATAGAACACCAGCCTGCTTTTTATTATCTATTGTTTAGTTTTTAATGTGAAATAAACAGAAACTGTAGAATGGTTGATTTACAAGTCTGTCCCAAACATATCTGAAGCCTGCAGCTAACCAAAATAGATACAGGGAACTCATGGACTGCAGGACCACAAGTTTAAGGCCATCCTGAAAGAGACAGTGAGACCCTATCTCAGAGACATTGACTTGGAGGATGTGCCTCACACCAGTCCCATTGTCCCTCAGTTCTTACCATTGTAGTCCACAGCACATGCTCATCACATAGGGTTCCAGCAGGCCCTGGCGCTGCCCAACATGGCAGGAAGCCTTGGTAGACTGTCAGAAGAAGGAGAAACAAACCTAGTTCCTCTAGCTCCTCTTGAGCTATCAAATAAAAGTATGGGTGGGAAAGAGATGTTTGCTTTCTTAGTGGGAAATACTTAGGTAAATTAAATTTATGTAATAAAACCTACGTTGGGAGGCATTAAATGTCTAGTGTTTTTTCAGAAGTGAATATTAAGCAGAATGTGCTTTCAAAACCAAACCATTGTTCTGGGTTTTTTGCTTTTTTTTTTTTTTTTTTTCTTCTTGTGATGTTCAAAGCCAGGTATTGTAGCCAGTGGGATGATTTCCTCTTTATTGGTAACTTGGAAACAGGCAAGGATTATGGAAAAGTCACAAAAGGAGGCGCAGCGGCTTTGCGAAGGTTTTATAGGCATTTAACCTTTGTAGCAAACTCCTGTCACCACCCGATTTTCACACACTCAGACATTAGAGGTCAAGGATTATCCCCATTTGACAGATGAAAACATTGAGTCACATTGTAGGTAATTAGCCTCTGGAGGGTCAAATGGAGCTTGCAGAAAAGGACAGGACCCTGGGCTCCTCTGCAGCCTCAGGCCATTTCCCATAGCAGTCACTGCTGCTTCCTCCTCAGGAGCTAGAACACTTTCATGTCTAACTCACTAGGCTTGTGACGTCCCTATGGGGCCAGTAGGCCAGGCTGTCATCACTTTCCTCTGAGTGGTGAGAAAGTAAGTCACCAGTCTCAAATGGGGCAGTTAGTGTTAGGTCAGGCTGCCAACCCCTCTCTGCCCTCTGGACTGAACTACCCCAGGGAGCTGGGAGAAGATCCTCAGGAGCACTCACAGCTTCCCAGATGGCTCCTCTCTCCTCGTAGCCATGCTGGGTTGTGAAGAGTGGGCTGTAAGATCTCAGGTATGTGCACAAGGTGGCAGTTACACATCAGAGAGAAACAAAGGCAGGTAGAGTCTAATAGCCCATTTCTAGTGACATTAGTAACTTTGATTCTATGTCTCACAGCCTGAGAAAAGGAAATTTTTAGACTGCTACAGAATAATCGCCAAGAGAGACCAATCAAGTCAAATTAATCAGAGGCCAAGATAAATTGCCAGGCCTCTGAATAAATGATAAAACGGGGAATTTGCTGCCTATTTCTCCATAGATTAATAATAATAATAATAATAATAATAATAATAATAGTAATAGTGACTGCTGTCAACTAAGTGTCACACACAGACTAGTGACTTGTGTCAACCTAGAGTCACAGACACAGACTTGAGGTCCAAGTGCTGTTTGAAAATGGCATACACGGTGTCAGACTGGAGCCTCTGTCTTCCTTAAGTTCATGTAATATTCCCAAGAAGTCTCAGTCTACTGGACATGGGGGGGTCAGCCTTTCTCAGATGTAGACCGGAATATAACCTCTGAGGATAGGAGGCATGGGAAAGAATATCAAGATTGGCACTGAACCCTTGCAGACCATTGAGGAGAAACTAAGACCCTTTGAGGATCCACAGCTAGTCAGTTCCAGTGCCAGCTTTCAGTTGTAGGCCTTGCCCTTGTAGCTGAGTGGGCAGTTTCTGGCTGCCTGCGTCTTATCCTTTAAAAGGGAAGGGGGTTTCTAGATTTTTTTTTTTTTTGCATCCTTTTTTAAAATTTATACATTGGTGTATGTTAGTGTGTGTGGTACACACATGTAGTGTCTGTGCATGCATGTGCAAAGGCCAGAGGTTGACTTCAGGTATCTTTATTGCTCTTTACCTTATTTATTTATTTTTTGAGACAGAGTCTCTCCCTGAACTTAGAGTTCAGCTGCTTAGGCTAGACTGGCAGATCTCGGAACCCCAGGTTTGCTGTGCCCTGCTGAACTCAGGGCCTTAAGTTCCTTATGTTTGCACAGCGGGCAACTTGCCCACTGCTCCATTTCCCCAGCACCTTGTCTAACATTCTCTCTATGGGTTTGATGTATTTCCATGACTGTCTTCCACAACAGACTAAGAAGGGCAAGTATCTAAGTTGTTTCCTCGTATGCTTTGAGGGCCGTGTTGTGTACCATGTGGGGAATATATGTCCTTGGGTTGTTGCCCTGACCCATCTGCTCACCTGTATGAGGAGGGAGACAGGGCTGCTTTGAAGCAACTCACCTAGCTAGTCTTTCAACAGGATCTCATCCAGCCAATAAACCCCCGGCAAAACTGCACTTCCCATAAACAAAGCCAAGTAGGAAGCCCTTCCTTAACCAGGCTTAGAGGACAGCTGGTGAGATGAGGAAGAGATGGACTTTAATAGGCAAATAGTCTTTGGGATTCACTGATGTTCATGGTTTACCTGTGACTCACTGTTAACAGTTATTGTCACCAGTTCATTCTAAAGTCTATATAAAATGAGAATCTAGGAGTAACCTGTCATGGGAAGAAGCCAGGCCTGTCTTCTTTCGGGTGTGCAGCGGCCCAGAGAGTGTAAAGCTGGTGCTCAGTGGGAATATGGCTCTCTGAACCCCAGGCCCTTGCTGAACGTCTCTTTCCTTCTGAAAGGGTCTCTGTGTGCTGCTGGATAAAGTGCTAGTGCTGGGTGTTTACTCCCTTGAGTCTGCTCTCCTCTTTTGGCACAGGAGGCTCTGGATGGCTTTCCTATGACTCTGTGGGTGCCAGAGGTGGATACATCTGCATCCCAGATTTCATGGTTTTGGCCTTTGCCAAGGGCTGTCACTGTCTGGCCATTTCCAGCCATGGAGTCCTCATTGGAGTCAGTTCATGAAACCTTAACATTTTGTCATTTTTACCTTAATCCAGAACACTCTGCCAAAGCAGCCGACCAAATGGTGACTTAATCCTGACCCCTCTCTGGGACAGATGAGCGCTGTTCCTACTTGTGCCATTTCTGTCTCTCTGTTCTTGTTTTCCTGCAGACCTGCATGCTCCCTCCATCTGGAGACTCTTCACAGCTGAGGTGTTTTGTCAGAGCAAGATTGCAAAGAGTTAACACTTTTGCTTTTTCGCAAAGTTATCTGTGAAGAGTATTAGTTGTTTAATAAAGCGTGCCTGCCCTCCCGATGAACCCGCCAGTGACTCTGCAGCTGGGGTCATTCCAAGTTCACGCGGTGGACTTTTGACTGCCTCTGTGTCTGTGAAAACAGCCGGCAGCTCCTGCGGGGATCATTCATTCAGGCCTGTAACATAAAACTATTGCCAATGGGCACCTGCTGGGCCAGCTTCCCAGGAGGGTGGGGAGAGAAGATACCAAACTCCTCAGGCATCTGTGGAGATAAGAGCCACTGGGGCTCAAGGGATCTCTAATCAGACTTGCCCAGGACCCACTTCAGGCCAGTAGGCCAGTTTCAGAGAGTGTTAGCTAGCCAGGGTGCTTGGGGTAGCATGGGAGCTAATAAAGGCCTTGACAGGGGGAAGAGCTGGGGGGAGGGAGGGCAGATAGAGGAAGAAGGGAGGGGAGGAAGGAGAGGGGGTGCAGAAGGGGGAAGAAAGATTCAGAGTACATTCCCCAAATTTCCAGCACATTCTTAATTCCTTAAAACAAGAAAACAGAGTCAGTCCATGGGTGTGAATATTTCTAATCTAAAATTGTTGTTCATTCTGCCTGGAACTGTATTTATTGATTCTAACTGCTCTTTTAGTTGAACTCATGTACCCCCAAGAATACATCTCACTGATTTGACCCTGTCCTTGCAAACCTGCTGGCCAATAGCTTGAATCCAAGCCATCTCAATAGCTTGAGTCCCATCCCGTACGACTTTTACATATCCAGCAACAAATGTGCACATAGGGTATGATCCAGAATTTTCCCCTTTGCTTGGGAAAAAAAAAAGCCACCTGCCCGCTAGAAAAGATATGGCTGGGTGCTCCGAATAACTGAGTCCATACATCCTCTCACTTGTTAGCAGAGGAGATGCAGCAGTGTGGACGGCAGAGTGTACAATCTGGAGAGTACTGGCCGGTTCTATCATACACATATGTTCAACATACTGTGCTTCAGAAAACATAAGTCACCTGTAAATGTTTGCTTCACCTGCTCATCTATGTATTTACTTAGCCTGCATCTTCCCATCATAAATGGGAAGTAAACAGTTAACTGTGTTCATAGGCCTGGACTATCCTAATCTGCCCATGATGATACGCTGCTTAAGAGCAGTTTTGTTCTCACAGAAGCCTTTCTTACTACATCTGATTCATTTCTCATAACTTTGTGCAAAGAAATGTTTAACTTAGTTCTGCACTACTGATAACAGTCCCAGGAAATTCCGGGCAAAAGCCAGAAGCCCATTTGCTTCATCAGGGACTGTGGCCACATCTGGCTCTGTATGCTCTGATAAAGAGGACAACAATGTTAATTTTGTATTTCCTTAGCTTTTGTCTCTCATAATTTGTTGACAAAATGAGCAGGCAGCTTGTCCACCTGCGTGCTGTTTGTGGACTGTGTGGTCACAGTGTAGAAAGGAGCCAGACCACATGGAATGCTGTCATTTGTGAACTGCATTTCCTTTTATTCCTCAGTGTTGATGTATAGGAGATGTGGGGGGAGCTATCAGCACCCATTGTGCCATTGAAGGTAGCTTTGTATTTAACCAAGTAGCTGAATGAACATCTGTCAAATAGTAAAGGCTACGCTGGGGATGTAGCTCAGTGATCAGTGTTGTCCCTCGTGTGTGACGCCCCAGGTTCAATCCTAAGCAGTGTTGTTTTGTTTTAAGGTAGTAGCTAACATTTATTGTCTGCAGTGTGCTGGGCACAGTGATGGCCTTAACACAAACTGCTTGGGTTTTTTAAAATATTGTATTTATTATTGTGGTGTGCATGAGTCTGAGTGCCATAGCACATGTGTGGAGAGCAGAGGGTTTTCTCCTAATACCATGAGTTCTGAGGATTGCTTCTTACCCGCTGAGCTACCTCAACAGGCCCAATCTAATCTCCCTAATCCTTAGCACTATGGTCTCAACTACTCCCTTTACAAAAGACTCACTCAGATATTAGTTAAGTTGCTCAAAATTAGGAGAAGAGCAAGGCCCGTGCTGTGACAGTGCAGAGATGGCGCTGTCTGCAGGCATCCCTTCTGGACTCCGTGGAGTTAACCACGGTAGGTGCTGGGCTCAAGGAGGTGCAAAGAGTACTCAGCATAGCTGAGCATCATTCCCTAGACTCTCCTTTTGCACAGAGTGCTTGTGTAGATGCTGTGGCTCTATCCAGGATGAAGCAAGCATGCAGCCCAGAGCCCGAGACACTGAGTAAAGGTCTACATACAGACCTACCTAACTAAATACAGTCATGAGAAAACCTTCTAAGCGTGGAAAGCGTGAAGCCCAGGACCCAAGACAGTCAAACATATTAACAGCTTTGCTTTTCCTTTAGCTTGCAATTGTATGTAGACCGCTAAAGACACCAGGCTCTATGCTAGATACCAAGGAATTGGAGGAGAAAGCCAAGTATTTGCCCCTCGGGGGCACCACAGTATAGGAAAAAAGAGGGTGGGAACCATGTGTTCAGGGAGCATCCAGGTGCTAGGGCAGGCAGGGCTGAACAGAAGGAGAAATCCATGGAGATGGGTGCCACACAAACAATAGATTACAGACTGGAAGAGGTCACAGGAGGGAGTATATGTGTGAAGCACAGAGCTATTGTGTGCTGGGTGGGGCTGGGGGTTGTGCCAGAGCCTGTGGGTGAGCCACTTGGCCAGCTGGGCTAGTTAGGAAACTGGCCTACTGTTTGCCCCATGACCCCATAAGGAATGAAAAGAAATCGACTTAAATGTTTGACATTAGGAGCCTAGTACTGTTGTCATGATACCTGTGATCTACATGGGGAAGAGTTCCTGTTTTGCAACTGCATTGTGTATGTTGAGGAGAAAGAATCAGACATTTCACAGTCAGGACAAACCAAACTATCAGCCTCACATACCCCAGGGTGGAAGACCTGACTCACGTAAATCTTTTTTTGATGTACTTATTCATGTAGTATGTGTGTATTCTCATATGGAGGTCAGAGGACAACTTGAAAGAGTCACTCCTCTCCCATTGGGCTCCAGGTATAGAACTCAGGTTATCAAGCTTGGCAGCAAGCTCTAAGTGAACCATCTTGGGACCCCACCCCTTGTGTATGTACCTGGAGCTCACAGCAAAGGGAACTGTGTCTGCTTGCTCGTTGTAGTGCCCTGCAGATGCACCAGACTGCTCTTAATGGCCAGAGCGGCTCTGCCCAGGCACTTCAGCACTTCTCATTAACCAAGTGCTCCACGAGCCACAGTAGAAAATTGCCCTTCTGAAGCTAGAACCAGCAGACTAAGGGCCTTGTGTAAAGGACCTTTGGACTGTAAGTGAAGCAGCTGGATGGACCCCAGGAGGAAGAGAGGCAGTAGGTCTGTCTTCAGCCACACTGTTCTGCAGGATGTGGAGCTCAGCATGTGCACTGTGTTCCACTGGCTCCCAAACGACTCTGAAATTCTCTGACTCCACTTAACTAGCCATTAAGCTGCTTGATGATCTTTGTAGCAGATAGACAAACTAGATGTGGCCTGAAATTGAGAGAGAAGAGCGTGTTTCCTATAGGAGTCTGTTTCATGGCTTCCTCCCCTAAACCCTGATCTCACCTGCTTTGATCTGTAGATTCTTTTCTAGAAATCTGTCCACTCATGTTTCTCAGTGCCGCTAACAGTGCCCAGAGCTTGGCTGAGATTTTTCTCTTTCACGTATGGATTAAAAGAGGGCATTTATCTTGACCTCCGCTTTCCTGCAGCTATGTAGACTAAGGATAGGTCGCTTCTTGGGGACTTCTTAGAACCTTTGAGCCAATGGTTTCCAGTGCTCAGAGTCGTAACACTGGAGTCATTTGCCCAGCAGTTGGGCTGGGAGGCAGCCTGGGTCCTTTGACTCAGGGTTGAAGCTGTGTCTCTCAAGGGAAAGTCCCTGGTGCAAACCTCTTAAGACTTTCTGTTAGGGTGGAATCTCTGACCCTGACTTTCTCAGCATGCCTTGTGTGCCCATTGCCATCACCCAAAACTTAAAACTTTGTGGCTGGTCAATGTGTCCTGAACTTGAGTAGGATGAGTCGCCATTATAAGGCTTGGAGAAATTTGCATATGCTAAGGGTTGACTGTTCATGCACAGACCCCCATCCCCACCTCCATCATAGTTCTGGTTTCTCACCTGCAAAGTAATATCATTAGCAGTGAGACTCCTCATGATCAGATCATGAAGGTGGAGCACTTAGGAGTAGCACCTTATTTTGAGATGAGGTCTTGGATTGCTGATCAGGCTGGTCCAGAACTCATGCACTTAAAGTGACCTTTCTGTCTCAGCTTTGCGCATCCCTGGGATTTCAAGCATGTGCCACCACATCTGGCCAGGCTGAAACCCTTTATATTTGAAACAGTCATTATTATTGTTTTAGAAAGTCTCGTTGTTTAATCTAGACCAGCCTCAAGCTCAGGATCCTCCTGCCTCAGGGATTACAAGCTCGCATCTCCATGCTTGACACACGAGTGACCGTTTAAAATGAGCCAGCTCACCCTTCCCACTGCATGAGGTTACACTGGAAAGATGGATGTCTGGGAAACAAGCCCTCTTGAGACTCTGAGTCCTGGGCAAAGCCAGGCCTTTCTCTGTGTTCATACAGAATATGTATGCTGAGGGTTTGGTTTGTCTTAGCCCACCTGCAGGATGCGGACAGTTAGTTCCACCTTACCAAGAACCTTCTCATCTTTTCACCTGAGCTTTTGGGCTCAAGCTTCTCAGAGAGTAGGCCAGACTTAGTTCAGTACCGTAGGTCTTTATTCACTCCCTTTCCCACCCAACTTTCTTTCTTTCTTTCTTTCTTTCTTTCTTATTATTTTATTTATTTATATTTCAAATGTCCCCTTCCCTGTTTTTCCCCCACAAGCACCCCATCCTGTGCCCCTCCCCTTTGCCTCTAAGAGGGTGCTCCCCCACCTACCCAGCCCTTCCATCTCACCCCACTACCATCCCCATTCTCTGGGCGTCAATCAAGCCTCCACAGGACCAAGTGCATCCCCTCCCACTGAGGCCAAGCAAGGCAGTCCTCTGCTACATATGTAGCAGGGGCCTCGAACCAGTCCACGTATGCTCTTTGGTTGGGGGTTTAGTCCCTGGGAGCTCTGAGGAGTCTGGTTAGTTGTTACTGTTGTTCTTCCAGTGGGGTTGCAATTCCCTTCAGCTCCTTCAGTCCCTCCCCTAACTCTTCCATAGAGGTCCCTGGGCTCAGTCCAGTCGTTGGTTGTAAGTATCTGCTTCTGTCTTGGTCTGTGCTGGTAGAGCCTCTCAGAGGAGAGCTATCTCAGGCTCCTGTCTGCAAGCATATCTTGGCATCAGCAATAGTGTAGGGTTTGGTGTCTGCACATGGGATGGATCTCAAGTTGGGCTGGTCTCTGGATGGCCTTTCCTTCAGTCTCTGCTCCATGTTTTGTTCCTGCATTTCCTTTAGACAAGAACAATTCTGGGTCAAAAATTTTGAGATGGGTGGGTGGCCCTATCCCTCAGCTGGGACTATGTCTATCTACTGGAGGCTCCATCTCCTCCTCCATCTCCTCACTGTTGGGCATTTTGGCTAATGTCATCCCCATTGGGTCCTGGAAGCCTCACACATCCCTGATGTCTGGGACTTTCTAGTGGTTACCCCAACCCCCACCCCATATTTCTATTTATTCTTCTGGCTCTCTGGGCTTCTCTCCGGTCTCCACCCCCTATACCTGATCCTGCCTGCCTTTTCCCCTCCCCTCCCTCTGCAGCCAGGTCCTCCCTCCCTCTGCCTCCTGCCCGCCTTTTTCCCCTCCCCTCCCCCTGCAGCCAGGTCCCCCTCCCTCTGCAGCCAGGTCCCCCTCCCTCTGCAGCCAGGTCCCCCCTCCCTCTGCAGCCAGGTCCCCCCTCCCCCTGCAGCCAGGTCCCCCTCCCTCTGCAGCCAGGTCCCCCCCCCTCTGCAGCCAGGTCCCCCTCCCTCTGCAGCCAGGTCCCCCCTCCCCCTGCAGCCAGGTCCCCCTCCCTCTGCAGCCAGGTCCCCCCCCCTCTGCAGCCAGGTCCCCCTCCCTCTGCAGCCAGGTCCCCCCTCCCCCTGCAGCCAGGTCCCCCTCCCTCTGCAGCCAGGTCCCC
>JADRCH010000335.1:464998-509889 GCA_019843965.1 Rhynchomys soricoides
CCCCCCCCCTCTGCAGCCAGGTCCCCCCCCCTGCAGCCAGGTCCCCCCCCCTGCCTCCCGTGATTATTTTACTCTCCTTCTACGTGAGATTGAAACATCCACACTGCACTCAACTTTCTTGTTCTTCCAGAGGCTAAAGATAGCTTCAGCGTCTTTTATGCCTAGCTCATCACACTCACAAGTTGCATCTCCAGACACTGACTGAAGGGAACAGTGACTTTGTGCATGGCATTCTCAAAATGCAGCCTCTGTCCTAAAATGTCACCCCAAACGGGCTAATATGTTCGCAGAAACTGCTTACTTTCCCTGGGAATGTCTATGCTTCTTAATGAGTCAAGAGTGGGAAGGACCTGCCAGGGTGGGGAGAAGGAGGAAGCAAGGGTGGGTGAACTTTAATGACATTTAACCCCCAGAGTTCCACTGGACTTCTGCCGGCTTCACTTCTCCAAGCAGAAAGGTGTATGCCTTGGGTCTCTGTGTGAGCTTTGTGGCATTCTGGAAGGCATTTTCCTACAGAGGCAATAAACCTCGAGCCGAGTTCCCTCTCTAGACACTCATGTTGAGAGAGACAGCACAGCACACCTTGGTTGGCTGTGCTTACACTCCTGGTGTCTTCTGGGAAGAGGGGATTGTAGCTGTCCTTCTGCTGTGAGGACTGAGCTAGCTAAGTGATTTCACAGGTGCTGTCACAGGGTAGCACCCCCTGCTAGCTGGTTTTGGTGGCCCCTGGGTACTGTTCCAAACCATATGTTATGGTCATCAGCAGCTGGGAGTTTTCTCTCACCTGTACTGCTACAAAGTTGCCTCCAACTTCAGCTTCATTTATTTGAAGAAACTAGGGACTGTTCTCTTCCTAAAGCCCGGAGCCCCATCCATGTTCACAGCAGGGGCTCTGCTTGGTGTCAGATGGTTCTTGGTCACATGGTCACCCCCCTCATTTCTTGCCAGTCGTTGGCATTGGTGTCTGAGACACACAGCACCTCTCAAGATGGAGTCCTTGTTTGTTGGTAGTGATGTCAGGGAAGTGGGTGGGAATAGTTTGTCTCTTTCCCTGTTTCCCATTCAGTTTCCAAATTTTTGTATTTTGAGATTTTGGTCAATTTGTAAGTGACATGTTGGTGTTTTGTTCTTAAACATTCCTAAAGGGAGTTTTTTTTTTTAGTTGGCTTAGTCAATGCTAATGGCAGAGGTGGCCTGGGACTCCTTTTCAAAGTCTGTGTGCCCGGGCTAGAGAGATGACTCAGAAGATAAGAGCATTGGCTGTTCTTCCAGAGGACCAGGTTCAATAACCCAGCACCCACATGGCACCCTACAACCACCTGTAACTCTAGTTCCAGGGAATCCAACACCCTCTTCTGATTCTTTGGGAAATGCATGAATGTGTTATACAGACATACAGACAAAACATCCATTCGCATAAAATAAAATAATAAAAAAGTTTTAAAAATTGAAGTCCATGTGTCTTGCTAGAGTGGAGATAATTCACCAGCCTAGCAAGGAATCATGATGTGACCACTACACAGGGTATTTTTCTCATAATCTGGCTCAGTGCTTGGGCCCAAACCTTTGGTTATCAGTTGCAAATCATGTTAAGATGGTACAGCTGTTCAGAGTCAGTCACCTTCAGCTTTCCTCTGTGTGTCATAGGAATCTCAGCAGGGCTGGGTTGGGGGCTAGCATCATCTGCCAGGGAAGCCTGCTTATATCGCGTGCAGCCTCTAAAGGGCCAAATTCCATACACAACTGCCTTTAAAGAGGCTTCTTGGGCTTGTGAGATGCTCAAACTGTAAAGGCAGTTGCCACCAAATCTAGTGATCTGACTTTGATCCCTGGTATCCACATAGTAGTTGGGGAGAACTGACTGACAAATTGTTCTCTGAGCTCTACACACACAGTAGGACATATACAACCCCTAGTAAATCAATCACTGTAGGTTTTTGTTGCTGTTTTAAGACAGGATCCCTCCCTCTACATAGCTCTGTCAAGACATGGAGCTCACTATACCTTCAGATGGCCTCCAAACTTACAGAGATCCACCTGCCTCTGTCTCCCGATTGCTGGAGACTAAAGGTGTGCCCCTCATGCCTGGCAATCAATGTAATTTTTAAATTAAATTTGCAAAAACCAAGAGGCCTACATGATTCTTGTAAGCATTGTGGGAAAACCTAAAGACTTGCCTGAGCCCGCTCTACTGGTCTGTTGAGGTCACTCTCCTAAGCCTGCCTCCATTCTGCTGTCTTTGTGCTTTCAGTCTTGTTGCAAACTCTACCAGTCCTTTTGAGAGAAAAAGCCAAATCCTATTATGGAAGTTCTTCAAACCACTCTGAGCTTCCGGATTAATCAGAAACTACATCTGAGTTCATAACTGGGTCACAGTTGCAGAACAGCAGAGGCTTGCCAGGTCAGCTTGTATGTGCCTCAGGCCAGCTGCGACCCCAGCAGTCTCCAGGCTGGACCTTTCTGGTTGCTTTTAGACCTTGTGCTCTAAGATAATCCGTTGCCTGTGGATAACTTTGTTTCTCAATGAGAAGGAGTGGCCTGTCTTGATAAGTGTTTGTCCGTGAAATGGCTACACAGGACACATCCCAGAGCTGGAGGGCCTCAAGATTCCAGAGAACAGAGGAGGGAAAAGCAAGGTCACAGCTTGGAGGTGCTGCTGACACAGATTGAGTGTCTGGCCCAGCCTTCAAATACTTACTATTCTCAGAGCTTCCCTGCCGGGTCTGTGTCCTCGGGACTACATAGAATTAAACCAAACAGAAGTGGAAACAGCCTGCTCTGTGTTCTGTAGACAGAAATCGGGGGTTCCTAAATATCCCCTGGTCACTAAACCCCAACTTGAACCTTTCCTTTCTTTTTTTCCTACTGTATGTCCCCACTTGCTCTGACACTTACTGTTTTCCAACTGGCAGGTAACAGTTTGCTTTTTGTCAGTGACAGACAGTTACTGGTTTGGGATTGTTATTTCCTTTCACTTTTCTGTTCATAAGTATTACAGAAAGGTTCAATATCAAGACAAAACTCCCAGAATATTCTGAAAGCTTTCTGGCCTCTCCTTTCCTTCTCTCTGTTTGTGTGTGGTGACTGCAGATTGAACCTAGGCAAGTGCCCAGCCACGGAGCAACATTCCCCAGCCCCAGAGCAGGTTTGTTGTTGTTGTTTTGTTTTGCTTTTGTTTTTGTTTTTTAATTGCAGCTGTCTTCATGTTACCAAACAGAAGAGAATGGTTAAGACCTTAGTTTTGAAGTGATTCAGGTCCCAACTGAGTTGAAGGAGGTTTTTTTCAATAGCTACCAGCAGAGTTGAGAATGATTCTAGAGTGTGAAGTCCCAAACTGCTGCTGAGAAACTTGTGCCACTGGCCCCAGTGCTCTGCTTCAGCTACCTCTGCAACCCCTCAAGCAGCCCTCTGGAGCAGAAACTTGCAGATGGATAAACTGGGGTCTAGACAAACTAGGTGCCTCTTGCTGTGATAGGCTGTTAGTGACAGGCGAATGGTACTGCTCTGTTCCAGCATGCTGGCCTCCTTGGCAGCACCCCACAGAACTCCTGCCAGTCTGTAGCATAGCATGGTGATGGCCATTCTGATTGTGTGTCCTGGGCACTGCTGAGTGAACTTGGAGCTGTTGCTGGTCATGCTGCAGTTGCACAGCCTTGCTCTTGGCTGAAAAGAAAACCTCTTCCCGATGCCACAGAGTCCTGTCACTTCTTTCTCTTTTCCTGTGAAACGAAGTCACCACCTGCCCTGGTAACAAGGAAGATAGTGTCACCAGCAGTTAGCAAGGATCTTAAGGAGGAACTTTCCATTAGGTAAATAACTGAAAGAAGAGCCTCATAGAACAGAGAGAAACTGAAGCCTAGGATCCCGTTACACTGACCAAATACCTTTGGCACCCATGCTTGCTGAGTATCATGCAAGGGTCAGGGAAACAGACAGGACAGAACGGAGGGACACAGTGTGAATTTTCTCCCTCTGTGCCATTCTACTATCTACTTAAATTTCTGAAATCAGTGGTTCAGAGCCAGGTCCCAAGCCCAGACTAGCTCACAGTGTTTCCGCATGTATGGACAACAGGATTATTTTCGAATGAGGAGTGTTGATGTACAGTGTGTGCTAGCTGTTCAGGAGAATGGGTATCTTAAAGTACTTCTGAGAGTTTTTACCCCTGTACTGAAAACACTGCTTTATAGAACTTAATGACTTTGGACTGTGGCCAAAATGCACAAGTGTGGCAAATGTTGATGCTTCCTTCAGCTACAGAAGGGAACCCACTGTAAGTGCTTGAGCAGGTTTCTGTAGGACGTTCTGTTCCTTGGCTGGCACCTTTCATCTTAGCTAGGCTGACGTTCACTTGAAGCTTTAAGTGTTTTTGTAGGCTTGAGCTTTTTTTTTTTTTTTTTTTTTTTAAGAGCTGGATTGACTCAACTCTGCAAATCCCCTCTGCAGAAGTGGGGAAGTGTTGATTATAACAACCAGAGTGGCGACTTACAGATGACCTCCCAAATGCCAGTAGCTTTCCCAGTGCTAGCCCAGTGCACACCCTGCTCCACAGCTGCCAGGTCCCTCTGCAGACAGCATGCACCACACTAGAGGATCCTGCCATGCCACAGTGGCCCTGTCGAATGTGTTTACCATTTTACAGGGGTTGAAGCTACTCAGCACGGTTTTAATTGAATGTCCAATATATCATCTCTCCTGTGGTAAGTGCTGTGCCACCTTGTCCAACCTCACCAAATCCTTCAAAGTGGATTTTTAAATGTCCATTTAGGGTCTAAGAGTTAAGCCACTGCCTATGGTCGCTCTGCTACTAAGTGTCACAGTCAGAATATGAACTCAGGCACGATTGTCTTTCTGTTACCCCCCCCCCCACACACACACACACAGCCTCTAGGTGGCCCCAGTAGCTCTTGGACTGCTGCCTGTTAGACTGGACACATATCCAAGCTTAAGTTGCTCACATCCTAAAGACTTTGGTCCTTTTCTCTAGAAACCTCTGAAAGTCAAATCTCCTTTGAATACTCTGGATGTCAGCCTCCAGCATTCATTTATCCCAAGACAGTGAGACAAGAGAGTAAGGTGACCATGCCTTGGATCAGTCAGATCACTTCAGTGCTGACCTTATAGGTCTTGTGAGCATTTCCACCCTGTTGATGGTTACCTTCAAAGCTGAGGGCATGATGAGGTAGTGTTTCCCAGCCAACAGCAAAGTCAAGGCTGTGGACCCAGAGAGGATGGGTCCTAGAATCCTTCCACAGCCTGCACATCAACATGTTGTCTGTGAGGGGGGGACAGTGATGTATTTTACCTACCCACTTGGATGGGTGTGAGAAGTGACCTTAAAGATGACTATGCACGGATCCTCAAAGTGATGGGGGGGGCCACTGTCTTAATCTCTGTGCCGACCATCTATCTGATTTTGTTTTTCCTGTAAAGTGTCTCTTGGTAAGAACCTCCTATCAGGTCTGGATGGGTCACAGACTTCAACATTCACCTATTTTTCCTGTTTTCAAAGCTGCTTTCTGCTGGGCAAGGTACCACATATTCATAATCCCAGCATTTGAGAGTGGAAGCAGGAGGATTAGGAGTTCTTTAGCAGCATAGGCTTATACAGGACAATCTTAAGGCCAAAGCAAATGGCTGCTTTCTAGAAAGGCAGACTTTTATAATAGTATCTCGTGGATATCTCTTTATGCTTTTAACTCACAAGTGACAAACAGCAAAACTAAATGGCTTGCACAAATAATTTTTATAGCAGAAGAGTAAGAATAGAAATTAACTTAGGTGTGGATATCTTTAATAACAAAAGTGAAGCTGCTAGTCAGGGTGTTTCATCTTATAGTCTGAGGCAGGAGAATCACCAGTTTGGGCACACATAGAGAGACCCTGTCTCAAAAACAAACAAACAAACAAGCAAACACCAGGTGAGGCATCAGAGAAGCATTTGAAAGAATCTGGCATTTGGAGTGGAGAGTGACCTCTCTCAGGGGTTCGTTGGCGCTGGGCATTGGGCAGCTGTGGAAGAGCGAGCTGCAGTGATGCCTTTGTTGTAGGCTTTCTCCTGAGCCTCGGGTATCTATCTGGTTTTATAGAGAGGGTTTGGAAGGATCCAGGATCATGTTGGGCATCCCTCCTAGATGATTTCCCATACTCTGTCAGAGGAGGAAGTGGTAGTTCTTTATCATTACCAGCTGTTATGAAAGGCATCATGGCCTTCACTTAGAATTTCTTCACAGTGCTTACCTCTTCTCCATCTGTGGAAGAGCTCAAAGGTGGCCTGGGTGCTCTGGTCCTGCAGACACTGTCATTAATGTGCACCACATGGCTATACCTCGCCACCTCTGGGGCTTTGGCACAGAGGTGTTCAGATTGTGCTAATGCTAGTGCTCCAAATCTGCAGTGCTGGCCGATGCATCTAGGTCATCACTGTCGTTGCAGTGAGACCTGGGGCTGCAGGACAGGCCTCAAGGCTGGTGCTCATCTCTCCAGTGAAAGTCCATGCTGGCCCAGGCTTGGTGCTTTGTAATGTCATTGGCTATGAGATTGCTTGAGGTCACAGCAGGAAAGGTTTTGGAAGCCATCCACTGAGCACTGTAACTTTATAAGTGGTCCCACTCTGACAAGTTGGTGTGAAGAATGGGGACTTAAAGCTAAATCCAAGTGTGGCTGGCCACAATTCTAGCGCTTTGAAAAGGGTGACAGTCCTAGGACTAGCAGCTGACTCATGGTGGTAGGAATGCTAGCTGGATACCAGGTCCTGAGTTACTATTGCTGACCTTGCAAGCCACATAGTGAAGTAAGTACCATTGCTGTGCCGCAGTGCAAATGGAGACTCAGAACCCAAAGCTTCCACAGTGCTCAAAAGGGGCCTGACATCTGGCTCAGGCCCATGCATAGGTTCCTGGCCTTCTGTGGTGGCTCTCCAAGGACAAAGTCCATGCTCATGATCCACAGTGAAAACTTTGCAACCTTCCCTGGTGCCTCTCATTGCCCCAAGGGAAGCTGTACGATTAACTTCCGTTAACTTTATTTCTATAACTAACTGTAGAGTGATGGAGAAGGTGAGGCTGAAGAGCAAACTGGGATGGGGATCAGGTTTCCAAGAAGGTGTGCCATTGATGTTCTAGACCACATCAACATTGGTGTGGGCTTGGTGGGAGGAGCTTTCCCATAGCTGGCACCAGAAGGCACTTGCTGTTTCCTACCCGTGTCCAGAACACACCTGCCACTCCTGTCAAGAAGCCTCAAGACTGATGGTTTCCAGAGCAGGTCTGATCTGTGTTATCCACACCCCGAAGCCCTCTTTCCTCACCCCACCTCCATCAAATCAGAATGAAATTGACCCCCAGGTGGATTCCCAGTGTCCTGGGTCCTCCAAACAAGATGTTGGCGTATAGTCTTCCCATTGAGCTGTATATCTAATAGCATTCCTGTGAGTTTTTAAGAGGTTAGTTCTGGGTCATTGGCACTTTAAACCAGTTGTTTTGGTAGATCCTTCCTGAGACGGTTAATTATATATTTGATACCCTTCTCTTTTTATGCCTGAATGATGGGGATAAGTACCCTGTGGTTTATTAACTGTCACGTTAAACCTTTTCAAATTGTCTGGTGACAAAACAGAGTTTAAATCCTTTATATCCAGCTTTGATGGATGAGAGCTTCTCTGGGTAAAGTATGCCAGAGTAAATAAAATCCTCTGGTTTATGGGGAATGATGGGTTTGCACTCAAAGTCATGGGTTCAAATCTCCTGTTCATCTTTTTGCCCACTTCCTTCTCTTCCTTTGATAAATGGGACTGAGCACCTGATGGGCACTTGGTAATTGTTAAGTAAGTGAAAAAAGGCGTAACTTTAGGGAGGCTCATCTCACCTTTTCTTTTCCTCCCATCGAACCCCGTGCTCAGTGCATGCCAGGCAAACATTCCACCGAGCTTTACCCAGTTCTCCAGAGATTTTGATATGAAACCCTAGATTGATAATCTGGTGTCACCTGCCTTGAAATACACTGATTATCAGCACAAAGACTGTGTTCTGAACATCAAAAGATCCCAATTCTTACCTCCTCACCCATCCCCATTTTTAAACTTAATGTAAAAAAAAAAAAAAAAAAAGTGTGTGTGTGTGTATTTTAGTGTGTTTGTGGTGGATGTACATGTGTGTGCCTGTGTATGCACACAGAGGATAGAGGAAGAGGTGTCCTACTCTATCAGCCTCTACCTTACTTTCTTGAGACAGGGTCCCTCATTAAGCGTAGAGATAGACTCATGACCAGCAAGCCCAAGCAACCCTGCTGCCTCTGGCCAAAGTATGCCAGGTAGATAATATCCCCTGATTTGTGACAGAGGATATATTTTCACTTGAAATCATGGGTTCAAATCTGCTGTTAACCTTTTTAACCACTGCTACACCACTGGTACACCAGGCACCCGGTAAGTAATCCCCTGGTGGTGGGGATTTGAACTCATATCGTTGTACTTGCTTGGCAAGTGTTTTAATCTGTTATGCCATCTCTCTAGCCTCCACACCTTTAACTTTTGATAAGTTTTCAGAGGTACAGGTAAAGTAGCTCTTACATGGAATACTTAGGCCTAGATGTATTTAAGATTTTTAGATTTTCCAGCCTCAGGATTATTTACATGTGAGATTTCCTGAGGGAGGAGACGCAAGTTTAGATGTGAAATTCATCCAGTTTCATACTGGGATTCATACACACCTCACATACAGTCTGGTGCACCAGTGTCTGATTTTGCAGTCCTCCACAGGGGGCAAGGCATGGAATTTTCCACTGTGGTGCTATGTCAGTGAAGTTTCAGATGTTAGAATATCTTACATGTAAAGGTTTTTTTGGATTGGATTGTTCCTCCTAAGATGTACAACAGATACGTACATCTTAATGCTTTAAGAGAATCCTTCTAATGCCTTTTGTTTTCCTGTGTCTGCTACCCGAGGTTTGAGAGACAGGCTGCTGGGGCAGATAGTATATAACCCAGCAGTTCACCTTTCTGTATAATCACAGTTCACTCACTCTGATCGAAGACCAAGGGAAGGTATGTATTTCACAGCAAAAATGTTGAAGCTTTAAAACTCCTCTTTGTGTTTTGATTTGTTCCAGTTTGCAGGGACGCTGTCAGACGGCCTGGGGAAGACGATGGACAACAGGCACCAATCAGAGCGAGAGTACATCAGATACCACGCTGCCACCAGTGGGGAGCACCTCGTGGCTGGCATCCATGGCTTGGCTCATGGTAAGGCACTTGCCGGATAAGGAAGAACGCCCCTCCTGCCATGGCCCCTCCTAAGTCCCTTTATATACATATGTCAGTGCAAGGGGAAAAAGAAACCTGCCAGCAGCAGACACTGGTGAGGTGTCTGAGTGAGTCTGATTGCCTTCCACCCCTTCCCTGAAGTCCCTGTCCCCTTCAGGATGCTGTGCACACTGTACTTCCCCCCAGTTCTCTAGCTTCCGTTTCTAGGGCATCAGGTACAACCCACCGGAGTCTGAACCTGCTGCTTTAAGACTACCTTAGAGGGCTTAGAAAATGTCCAAGTTGGTGAAGCACTGGCAAGGCAAGCAGAAGGCCTGACTTAAATCCCAGCACCCACATCAAAAGCCAGATGTGGATCCCCGGGGCTTGCCATTCAGCCAGCCCAGGGAAAGACACTCTCCAGCAACAGCAGCAGCAACAAGAGGTAGATGGCTCCTGAGGAATGACATCTGAGGTTGACCTCGGACACTGCATGCATGCACAGGCGCCCATGCACATGACTGCCTGATGCTTGCCACTTGCTCCTTGCAAAGAAAGGGAAATATAAAAGTGGCTCCTGGAGTATGGCCGTGGTGTTTCTGCATCTGTAAGGTGCAGGATTACAAAACATGCAAAGAAGGTGATGGCAGACATGCGTTGTCTCAGAGTTTGTTTCACCTGTCACTCATTTCCTTCCTGCGGTTTTCTCAGCAAATTCTAAATATGGAATTCAAAGCCTTTGGAAATACAAGCCTAGTCAACTTTTCTACCTGTGTCCCCAGCCACACAGAGCAAAGTGCTGCCCCTATTCCTGATCTAAGTACTTCCTGCTCATTCTTCTGCAAGCACCTGTGGCACTGGTCATATGGCCAGTGAAGTGTGACTCACTGTCAAATGGACTGAGTGTCAGGAAAGCAGAGGGGCCATGCAGAGCCACGGGCCCATAGCATATGCTCAGCGATGGCTAGCAGCTTTGACCAGACCCTGGGAATCACTGATACGATGACAGTCCCCTAGTCTGTCAGTCACAACTGTCTACATTGGAAGAAGGGAAGACAATACTTTATAATGATGTGTGACAAGTTCTAAGCTTAGGGTACAGTGTTTACAATGGAAGGCTTTCCTGAGCCTCACCAGCTGTGAGGGGAGACCAAGCATCAGGCCAGATGTAAAGCTGGACTAAATTAATCTGTTGATAGAATTTAAAAGTGGTATTTTGAATAATCCCTTTACTAACTTTATTAACTGTAATGATAATACAGTAACAAGTACAGAACAGTTTTAATTAATGTGAAAATTTTTGCTGTGTCTTACTTGCTCTCCTCTCTTCAGAGAGAGGTGGCTAGCCTCACGTTTTGGATGAAAACAACTATGTACTAAGAAGCTGGGTGGTTGTTGACAGTTGCAAAGTCACCGCCAATCAAGGACTGGCTTTATGCCATACACAGCCCCTCCAGGAGCCACTTAGGCCAATCTGAGCCCAGAACCAGTACCCACCTCATCCAAGAGGGCAATGAGCTCTGGGCAGTGTGAAAGGAGAGTCTCCTTTAGGAGGAAAAGACTCAAACATAATAAGACTAGAACCTATCCAGTCTCCTTAATTTGAAACTAGAGTCCTGGAGAAGCTCAGATGGCTCAGTGGACAAACATGCTTGCTGCCAAGCTTGATAAACTGCATTCAATAGCCAAGACCCACATGATGGAAGGAGAGAACTGACTCCTCTAAATTGTCTCCTGACTTTCTCATGTGGAATTTGGCTTGTAAGTGTGCTTGTGTGAGCAGATGTCTGAATACATATGTATGCTGGTGTGTGTGTGTCTGTGTCTGTGTGTGTGTGTCTGTGTCTTTGTGCACGAACGTGTATGTGCACATGCTCACATGCTCATAAAATGAATGAATAAAAACCTGGAGTCCCACTTGACCTGGGTCCATTGAAGTCCACCTCCTAAGTCCTAGTGGATTAGCAGGAATTCCGTTCAAAGCTAGGACAGGACTGTTGCCTCACTGGAGCAAAAGGACCCTGAATCTGCAGGAAACGCTATGAGTTCTTCGTACACTCTCACCCAACCAGCTTCCTTCCCCAATTTGTCTCACTAGAGCTGAAGAGTGCAGAGAGCTTCCTCACACCCCAACTGTCAGAGGGTAAACATCCTGTGAGTGTCCCTGGCCCAAGTCCTAGAAATGTTCACTATACTGGGCCTGCCTCTTCCCTGCAATGCCTGTGACCTCACTGGCCCTCGCCAACTTGTAGACACTTTTGAGCCTGCTTCAACTATCGCTGCCAGCTTTAAACTAAATGTTAGAATGTCCTTTCCACTTAGATTGGCCTTTTGAGCTTGATACAACCCCAGGGGTTCTGGGTAGCCTTGGCAGCTGTTTGGGGTGCCTTAATGAATTCTTCATCGTTTACCCTAATGGTCTCAGCAAAGCATGCAGTCTTACACAAACCATGTCAAACATGTGATGGTATTGGCTCGTCTCACGCTATTCATGGAAGACTGAAACGTGGTTAGCCAGCTTTACATTTCAGAGGCGCTTAAAGCGTCCCCAAGGACCCTCTTTCCTAGTCCCCTCTCGCTTTACCCTCTTCTCTGCATCCTCTCTTTATTGCCTGGATGCTGCTTAAGACATGGAATAGAAGGGGGGGGAGGTCACCATTAACTTCTCACCTTCTCTTTTCATTACATCATCGACCAATGGACTGATGATTTTTCTGTAATTTTTTTTCCAATTTGAGGCGGGTTTCATTTATTCCAGGCTGCCCTTGAATTTATATAGCTAAATTCAAGATGGCCTAGCATTTCTGGTCTCTGGTCTCCACCTCCCTCGTGCTAGGATTACAAGTGTGTGCTACTGTTTCTGGTTTTATGCAGCAATGGGTACTGAACCTGGGCTTTGTGCTTAGGCAGGCACCCTACCTACCACACTCTTAATATAGTCCAGGGGGTTTATTTTGTTTTTGTTTTTGTTTTTTAAATTATCCTAGACATGTGTTCCTTCTAACTCACAATCTGATACAATGTCCTCTGATTCTGGACTTTCTAGAGAAGTCCTTTGGGTCCCTTGATTTGTGGCCTATTTAGAGATCAATAGACTACCTTTATCATTCCAGATGAAGAAACTGGGAACTTGGTTTGAAATACTTTTGGTTTTGACCTTGGCCAGGTGGCAGTAACCTTGTTTGTTTTTGTTTGTTTGTTTGTTTGTTTGTTTTTCTCACTAGGTATCATTGGTGGATTGACCAGTGTAATAACATCAACTGTGGAAGGTGTGAAAACAGAAGGAGGAGTCAGCGGCTTCATATCTGGCCTCGGCAAGGGACTTGTGGGCACTGTGACCAAGCCAGTGGCAGGTGCCCTGGATTTTGCATCTGAAACAGCTCAGGCAGTGAGAGACACAGCCACACTCAGTGGTCCCAGGTCAGTGTCATGGCGAGAGTTGATCTCTACTTTTGAGCTCGGGTCTGAGGCTTCTCTAGTCCACATCCATGTGTTTAATAATGTGCTGTCTGACTTGGTTATGCTGTTTACCTTAAACATGTAGCAGAAATGTCTTGACTTGTATAATAAAAATATCTGGAAAGGAGGCACACCGTGGCATGAGGAAGGGATGGCATATGCTTTTAATGCCAGCCCTGGGGAAGCGCAGGCAGAAGAACCAAGAGTTTAAGGTCTTAGCAAGTTCAAGGCCAGCCTGGGCTAAATGAATCCTGCTCTCATTCCACCCACCTACACAAAACATGTGGCTTGGGTTTTTCCATAAATAGATAAGATAATACTATGTTGAAAATAGATAAGAAAATAGTGTCTGGTTCTTTCATTAAAGAGATCAAAATTAGCATTATATCATTTTAAGTTCCCAAAGCTAATTGTACCCCGTATGCCCATCAGCTTACTGAAGGCTGGATAGTGGTCTTTGCTCCTAGACCCAGTGTAGTTCTAGAATGCATGCAGTTGCAGTTAACCACATGATTCTTAGGTTTCCTTCTAGTTAAAAATGCCAGCCAGTCCTCCAGCCTTTGGAAAAGGAACCATCCACACTTCCACAAGCAAGCTGGTCATTCTGCTATGAGATATTGACTTGTCTTGATACCAGCTAGGACCGGAAATTGGGGATGGCCCATGTGCCAGAGTCCACAGAACCCGGCCACTTTAACTTAGGTGTTTGTTTAATGGTCTATTTTAGCTTCCCTTCTCCAAAGAGACAAGGAGGGTTGCTGTTCCCAGAGGGGCTCCACTGAGCCCAGGGAAGTTCACTGCAGCCAGCATAGTCGATGATCCCCAGGTGAAGCACTGTACCTGTTTAGAAACTGGTTGGCTATGCCCATACCTGTTGCTCCTTCAGTAAGATTCAAAGTGAAGTCCACCCCAATTAAAATGAGTGCCATTGTGTGCCATCAGGGAACTTCATCAGTGACATGTTGCTGCAGTAGGAGAAGTGCTTGTGATTATAGACCAGGCCCTTGCTGTGTGTTCTGCCAAAATGTCTTCATATGGAAGCAGCTGCCTGGGGCGTGTGGGGCAGTGGTGATGGAATGGTGAAGGCTGCACACAAGTTAAACTACTTCTGTTCTCAGGTACAAAGCTAAAACGGCCCTGGTGTCTAATGTGAGGCGTGTGTAGCAGTGGAGATAGGCAGGCAGTAGAGAAACCTCCGAAATATTTCCAGCTAGTTCTTTATTTCTACTCAGAGCTCAAGAGGTCTCTCCCAGCATAAAGTGTAACTACCACCGAAGAACCCAGATATTCTCAAAGAACTATTCTTTATTTGTTAAGACACCAAAATACCAAGGGATTGGTATCTTTGCTCAAAAAGAAAACTTTTTATAAGGTTCTGGAAAAGTGGCTCAGTGGGAAAGCCGTGCTCTTGCAGAGAACCTGAGTTCGGGTCCCAGCACCCATGTTGTGTGGCTCACAACCACCTGTAACTCCAGCTTCCTTCCGAGTGTGCCCTTATCTCCATAAGCACCCACTCACACTCACACATGCGCAAACAGCACCTCCTCACATATGCACGTTTAAATATTGAAGCTTTAAAAGATGATTTCTGTGCTACAAAGAAGCTAATGATGTTGACTGAAGGGAAATGTTTTGACCTTTGCACAGTGTTGGTTTGCAAACCTGCAGGATGCTTTGTATTCTTTCTAGGAGCACAAATCATGTCACCATGATTGCTGTAGGGATAGAGATATTCTTGTCAATTTTTATCAGTCACCCAGCATTTCCCCAGAAGGTTTGACTTCGTGTCATCTGGTTTCTGTCATTCACTCATTTATTTCCAGGCATTAAATGTTGATTGAAATCTTCCTGTGAACTCTAGGCTGAGAATACAGCAGGAAGCAAGACTACCCCTAGCCTTGGAATACATAGGATTAATCAGGGCAGCAGACACAAACAATCTTATACATCTTTATTTTCAGAGTCATGCTAGATGACCCAGAAGTGATGTAGAGATAGTGTGGTGATGGGACTGGTCCAGAGGCCTCAGGAATCAGGGCAGAGCTTTTTTCTAGAGATGAAACCTAAAGTACAAGTAAGAATTGACCAGGCAAAGGGAAGAAGTCCGGAAAGGGAACCTGGCAGAACAGACCAAGTCGAATGAGCTTCTCACAGAGTTCCAAGCACTGTCTAGAGGCTTCCACCTGGCCAGTCTCACTCATCTTTGAGCTTACTTACAGACTGTTCAGAAAGCCTTGTGGTTAGTCCAAGGCCACACAGCTGGCTAGAGATAGTAAAGCCAGACTCAGGCAGTTTACCACATAATCCCAGCCCAGCCCCTGCTGCACTGTGCCCTGATTGGACCATCTCTCTCCCTAGAAACAAGCCACAGAACTAAGTGAAGGGCCCATGGGAATGGGCCCCTCAGAGGAGGAGTTTCAGGGCCTGTGACTATGAAAGTCACACATCCATGCCCACAGGCCAGTAGATCAAGTAGTAGCCTCGACTGTATTGAAAGGTGGAACGGAGTCTTCCAAAGGGCAACAGTAGCCTTTCACCTGGTTCCCTCTGGATATTTTTCTAGGCCCAGGTTATTAATGAGAAGCCATGTGTTTGAGAGAGCAGAACACTTGACCCAGAGAACAGCAGGGCAGAGTCCCAAACCCTACTCACTTACTCAACCTGATTCATTGGTTTGATCTCTAGCCCATTCACACCTCGGCATTTCCCATCTATAAATAAGAGATTAGATATACCTGTCTATTAAAAAGTCTCCCTCCCAAGGGGTTGAAGCCCAACCAGAGTTATTTTACTATAGAAGCATGAAGAGCTACAATAAGGCTGGGCATATCATCTTCAGGTCATGTGCAGAGCTCCCTGCAGGTGGAGAAATGTGTCCTTGTCTCTGGGTTTTGCTCTGATAACACTAAGGGCTTTCCACCACATCCTGATGCTCCCCAAGGGATAAATCACCCGGGCTTCTTGGAAGTGAGGCAGAACCATCTCCAGCCATCCCCGTTGATTGAACGGGATCCAGGGGTGTTACTCAGGGTTTCCCCCACTGTTTAGACAACAGGGACTAACAAATGATTTGAAGGGATTAAAAGTGAGATTCTGACCGAAGACTGACCTGAGCCCAGGGTGCTCGCCAGGAACAGAACCCAAGAGTCCAAGAGTTCTGCCTCTGAGTCTATACTTGGAAGAGATTCTCTGCTTCCTTTGCCATATTTCCTCCTGTTGAAGGCTTAGATCTCAGCCATCTATGTTTTAAATGACCCAGCTTTTGAGCAGATGATAGTGAAGTAAGCCATAAAACTGTGAAAGAGTATTCCTTCCAGTAATCCATCTGCATAGTAGCTTTACAGGAAGCACTGGCTCTTTCTCCTGTTTATCTGGGCATGGTTTTATTTATAGGGAACCCTCCCCTTTGTGTCCTCTCAGACGAGATCCTTCTAAGTTCCTCTTGTTGGGCATTCCAAAAAGACAGCCACCTAACTTTCTTCCAGTGTTCCCATGCAGTCTAACCGTCCTTAGGAAAGCCAGAGAGGGAAGGGGAAGAGGAAGGCCAAGGACAGCAGCGCCTCTGGCCCCTGCAACCATTGCAGACCAGTATCCCCCGCTGCATTTGTTAACTCTACAAGTATGTGTGGTTTGGAACCAAAACAGGAAGCTTTTTCCAAGGCGGTGTTTTGCTGGCTCAGGGTAAGTCTTTTAGTCTACGTGGAGTGGGCCACATTTGTCTTTTCTCAAGTAAAGTATAAAAATGGCACAGATGCTTGCAGTGCCATTGATGCCATATGAGAGCTCCTGGCACTCCTGAGCAGACCAGGCCAAGCAGGGCATTCGGCGATGTGCATGCCTGGTTCTCTGCCTGGATGCAGTGGTAGTGATGGAAGTGTCCAGAAAGAGACTAGTTTCAAGTAAAGGTAGAACTGCCTGCCCGGGCCCATGCTCCTCCTCTATGTGTTGTGTGCCCTTGGCAATACAGCATGCTGGGAAAGTAGCAGACTGATTTATGAAGCCAGGCCCAGAGGTTTCCTCCAAAATATTTCTTTACCTTTTTAGTCAAGACCCCAAAAGGCAGAAGAAATGGGAGCTGGCAGAATTTGAAATATTTAAACCCATTTAGCCCAGGCCAGGAGTGCTGGGCTTCTCTGGTTATTTAAGTTAGAGGAGTAGGAAAGGGGGTTTGGAGGGTGGTGATAGATCAGTGTTTAAGAGTATACCAGCAGGACCGGCGTTCAGGATCTCAGGGCCCTGTACCAAGCCCAGGCATTCGAGTCCACTTGCTGGGAAGCTTTTGAATAAGCCTGGGTTGGTTTCACAGAGGATTTATGTGGGGCAGCTTCGACTTTTTCAATAAAAACACTCCCAAGACACCACCTAAAGTTTATTAATGACGCTGCTTAATGGCCTGTTGGTGAGAAACCAAATGGCTTTTCCTAAGTTAGAACCCTCTCTGGTACAGAGTTTGCACCTTCCTTTGAACTGCTTCCAGTGTCTTCCTGGCTGTGGTGCTCCTGCTTTGGGTACCTCTGCCTTGGACTTGGTGTTACATCGAGACATCCTGCAGGCTTTTGGGACTTGCCAGAGAGCAAAGCTTAACAGTGGAGGTGTTCATGAGAGTATGTAAGTGCTCTCAGTCTCCCCAGCAGTGTTCCCACTGAGATGGAGAAGCAGACGCCTTGTTTGAACAGGTCTGGCATTTCTCTGGAAGTTCCTGTTTGGTCTGTAGGTTGCGAACGAATGTTATGTGGTTTTCCATGTTTTAAGGAAATGTTTTCATTTGCTACCCAGGAAAATTAACACCCCGAAGATGCACTGGGTTATTCAGCCTGCAGCCTAAGGTCAAGCATGTACTGTACAGATGAGTCCTGTGACCTGGGAGCAGGGATGCAGATGTGGATATTGACAGGGTGAAGGATGGAGCTCTCTGTTTGACTGTGAGGCTCTTTGTCCTGTCTTAGATGGTTGTGTGGGTCAGCCTGGTACCCTTCTGCCGGTGCATGGCATGATTACAGTATGCCTGGGATACAGTATGCCTGGGACCCCATTTCTGTGAAGCCAGTACATCATTACCAACAAAGGGAGGGGACTGTCTGACCTCTCCTCTGCTGACAATGGGGCATAGTGGACATCATGGTTTCTACTTCATCTGTCTTCTGCTCATGACTACAGAGTGAGAGCCCTGGCTCCTCAGTTCTTCATGGTCAGGGCATATTCTCATTCGTCAGTCTTCCCATGCTACCGCAGAAACTGTGCCGGGAGCTGCTGCATTAATGACAGTGGCTGCCTCCCTCGGGTCTGAACTCCGGCTGAGGGAGTTACAGGAGAAGATATTTTTAAGAAACATCTTAGCAGGCCTTCACGCCTTATAAGTTAAAATTCCCTCACAGAGACACAAGGAGGGAAGTCTTATTTTCTGAGACAGACTTCTTCCCTCTCGCTGAACTCTACATCCTCCACTCCTCTTCACTCAAAGGCCCCAGACAATGCCGTCCTCATTATAGCATGACTTATGGAAGCTCAGCGCTGCTGCCGCTGCTGCTGCTGCTGTGAGAGAAAGGCAAGGGGTGTGTTCATGCTCACACGTATTTGAGAAAAGCCTTCCATTTCTGAAATCCCATGACTCATTTTTATGCAAGATTATCTGTTAAGAGAAAAAAAAAAAAACACTTTTTTGGTCATGGTACATTATAATCCTTTCTAGAAAGGAGAGCGTCTCATTTTTGCCATTTTTGGCATGCCAGGATGACTGACTTCATGGAAAAAGCTTGATGCTGCTCCTAAAGCAAAAACCAACTGAACTTAGGGAAGAGAGCAGGCTCGGTGTCTGAACCAACATGTCCTTATACAGATGGCACTCAGGGTTGGGCTTTCTGCCATCCGAAAACCAATGATCTGGCCACTGTTGGTCCATCTTGCCTGTGTTCAGTGAGTTCACAGGACTCACATTCGAGGTCTTCAGTCTGAACTTCCAGTAAAGCAATGCTCATAATTATCCCAGAGAGAGGTCTGTATTTTGTGCAGAGCTGTTTACTGCCTGTGAGAGTCCACTGCCAAGGCCTGGGAGGCATATGACAATGCACGCACCTTGAATCCTAACTGCAGCAGCATCTTTGCCTGGGATGAGACTGGGATTTTCCTTAAAGAGAGGCTCCAGGTGGAACCAGAAGCCCCTCTCCCAAAGAGCTTCAGATGGGAGAATTCCGAACTACACAGAATTAATCCTCTGCTACAGACCAGCAGTAAGTGGAAGATTTGATGGTATGGTGGGGGTGAAGGATCGTGTGCTTCCAAGTGGCTTTGGGCACCCTCCTTCCCCTTTCAGAACACCTTCCTGTTAAATCTCTCACTAAGTGAGCTGATGGGAGAAGAATAAAACCAGATCAGATCCGCGTTTTCAGTGACAATAAACTCTGGATGAAACTGTCTGATCATAGAGGACTTATATAATCAAGTCAGTTGACAGTGTTACCCACCAGCATCCCGAGTGAACTAAATACGGAGTGTAAAGTGCTTTCGTTAGTGCAGGTCTGAGCATGTACGGGGACTTTTAGAGCAGGGATCCCCGGGAAGGCCAGCTCTGTAACAGTCCTATCCTTCCCTTCATGTACTTAGGTATGAAGTATAGTTCCACAAGAGTCCGACACCAGTAGTCTCTAATGAGTGTACAATGGCATTTTCCAGAAGCCCCAAGGGAGTGCATGTAGGAGCAGACATAGCTGTTTTGATTAAGACCCACAGAGATTTGTAAATACGTAAAGCAGTCCCCTGTCCTCACCTTAAGTGACTGTGCGAGCATATTGCTGGTGGCAGGTACACCAGGCCGGTGGCCTGGTTAATTTCCAACAAGCTGTTCTGTTGTAAAATGTAGTGATGATCCTCCATTTGCTGATAAACAGCACATATCAGTGATGGCAGATTAATCTTGAAGAGGTGAGAGTAGCAACAGTAGCTCCATGCTCCACTTGGGACTTTTGCCAGCCATTGCCAGCCCTCCTGGCTTGCTCCAGAATTTTACTAAATTTCACAAAGTAATGGTTGGGAAGATTTTATCACATACCACAAAGACCTCTTACAATAATTTACCTCATTTAGTCCTTCACCTTACCCTGCCCAACGCAATAAACTGTAATTTTGGCAGCCTAAGTACTGAGCAGAGAGCCCAGGTCCATCCTGTTGGAAGGATACTGGGTTGGGTTAGCACAGCCCCGACTGTTCTCAGGTGGTGGGGGACTGTGTCTTGGTTTCAGAGTTTACTTGCCCACTCTGTAGCTTTCTACCCTAGTGAAGCTGATGGAGCAGGGTCAGCCCACAGCATTTGGATAAGCCCTTTGAACTCCTGAAGGAAAGCTGTTTTTATGAGGCTGTTGCTCTCTGTTCACACTGGAGTCAGCTCCTGGTACACTTTCCCCAAACAGACTTCAAACATCGAGAATGGCAGGGGCGACCCAGGTCATATCATAAAATCCCAGCGACCACAGAAAACTTCAAAGAGGCAGAACAGAGCCCCACCTCTTCTCTTGAAGAGCCTGGGTCCTGGGGATCCTGGCTAGAATCCAGTTGGCCTTGCTGAGTAAGAATGGCCAGGGAAGGGCTCATAGGTTCCCCAGATTTCACCAGTTGACCCCAGAGGCACAATTTGGGTGGGAATAGCTGATACCTGTCTACCTCCTACTGTGAACCTGCCAAACTGTTGCATATACTTTGCTATTGCTTAGGGCAGGGGTTTTCAATTGGTTTTCTGGGGGTGGCATATCAGAGATTTACATTATAGTTCATAAAAGTAGCAAAATTGCAGTTATGAAGTAGCAAAGAAATAATTTTAGGGAAGGAGATCATCACAACATAAACCATGTTAAAGGGTCGTAGTATTAGAAAGGTTGAGAGCTACTGCCTTCGAGGGGAGGTGTGGAACGCCAGATATTCTTTTTGTGCCTGTTTGAACTGCTGGGGATCCCATTAATTCAGGTTCGCCCATTCTTGACTTCTGATTTTTCAGATACAGTTGCTTAGTAATACTGTTAATTGACAATAGACATTGATTATTGAACTCTTATTTGTATGCATTCGGTAGGTGAATATTGGAATAATTGGGGCCAATCTATTCTGAAGAGTTTTCTGGTTGAGCATCAACTATCACCAAACCATTTAGTTTGTGTAGCAATGATATCTATCTATCTGTCTGTCTGTCTGTCTGTCCATCCGTCCATCCATCCATCCGTCTGTCTATTTTATATGTAAGGATGTTTTGTTTGTGTGTATGTATATGCACCATGAGCATGCCTGGTGCCCACAGATGACAGAAGAGGGCATTGGGCTCATGCCTGGTGCCCACAGATGACAGAAGAGGGCACTGGATCCCCAGGAACTAGAATTACAGACAGCAGACAGTTGTGCAGTGCCATGTGGTTGCAGGGAATCAAAGCTGATTCCTCTGGAAGAATAGCCCATGCTCTTAACTCCTGAACCATCTCCATCACCCTGTTAATAGTCTTAATCTCTCTTGCATGCTCAGGTAGTGCTAGTAATTTGATGGCTTTAAAGGGGTCAAAGTAGAGCCAGGGGCAGTTACGGGTGCTGTGTGCCCGTATCCATTCCCCACCATTTCTTTCTAGGTTTATAGCAGCACTTTCAAAACAAATAGTTTAATCACTGTTTTTAAAGTTAGTAGATGATTCTTTGATGTTTCAGTTATCTGTAGCATGTTTACTCAGTAAACATTATCTGTTTTGGAGTTGTTAAGAACAGTATTTAAATCTTATGATTTTGGCCTGAACTGTTTTCTTATTAAAAAACAAAAACAAACTTCTCTAAAATATTTTTTATGATTTATTCTCTCTCTCTCTCTCTCTCTCTCTCTCTCTCTGTGTGTGTGTGTGTGTGTGTGTGTGTGTGTGTGTGTGTACTCTATCTACATGTATACCTGTGTGCCACAAGAGGGCATCAGATCCCATCACAGATGTTGTGAGCCACCATGTGGTTGCTGGGAATTGAACTCAGGACCTTTGGAAGGGCAGCCAGTACTCTTAACCACTGAGCCATCTTAAATAAGTCTCAATTTAAGAAGATAACATCTCTTTGGAGTGAAAGGGTGTTGAGGCACAGTCTCGCTCATTCCAGGCTGGCCTCATACTCACCACTCTTGATCAGAGGCTAGCCTGGAACTCCTGGTTCCTCTGCCTCTGTCTCCCAAGTGTTGGGATCACAACTACCACCAACTTCAGCATTTTAAGTTTCTTCTTTAAGCCAGAAGACTTTCTAATGTCTCAGTAGCTAACCCTACAGTCTTCTGCCCACCTTTCCCTGTTCCTGATTGTTGAAGCTCAAGGGGCCACCTCCCTGTTGTGGAAACTCTCCCTGGAGAGATGTAAACAAATGTGTACTCTCATCTTTCTAAAGCACAAACAGTAAACCACAGTATGAGTCCACTGAAGTCCAGCTTGGGGCATCAGGACACTTAATGGGCTTACAATTATGGGTAGCAAGTCACTTACAGGAGTGGCATGGGTGACCCCAGACCATTCACACCATCAAAAAGTCTCACTGAAGGAATGATGCCATCCTCATAGCTGCACAGGTAGAGTGCCCTCTTCTGTTACCCTTCCAGAGTCTCTGTGTTTTAGTACCTTCAAGACTCTGAGGCTTTGTGCTGTTGGGACAGAAGTATATACAGTTAGCTGGGAGGCACAGAGGGGTGTGACTGAGATGAGATGAGGCTCCACTGACCCTCCTTACATGATTGCTATGAGAGAATATCCACACTCAGCAGGCCTGCTCCTGAAGGTCTCTTGGAAGCAGGCACAGCTTCTCTGATGAAAATGGAGGATGCTACTTCAGAGACACCCTCCGTAACACCCTGTCAGCATTTTAATGGTATCTTTAATTTGGAGACATCTATCTCTGTAATTCTAAAATGAATGAATAAGTAAGCAAACCACTAGTTCCCATCAGACTTTCTATTGAGATACACATGTTCCTCTCATTTTCAGTATAATTCTTTCATCCTGTTCTGATAAATCAATATTCAGTTTTTACATGATGACTGTGTAAATGGTATTCCCAGTGAAGCCATTGTTTTTTAAAGTTATTTGGTGTATTGTGGTCCCCAGTTCTCTCACCTACTGTCCTGAGTCTGTGACTGCCTTTAGTGATATTGTTTGCTTAGTTTTCTATCTGCATCTTCTGAATGCATCCGTAAATGTATGTTGTATATTTTAGTTCCCATCTGTGCATTGCTAATTTATCCACAAACACTTCTCTGTGCATTCGAAAACAACATAGATGGTTATCAGTTTCATTCAATCTCATGGAAATTTCTTTTAGACCTAGCTCCTCATCCACTGTATGGACTGGATATTCTCTGCACCATCCCTTAGAACTCCTATCTTACCCCTGCTCTGAGCTTTTTCCTTCTGTCTGTATTTGTTTCTGTCTTGTTCTTTTCTGAATAGACAGTCCTTGGGTGTTGGTGATTTTCCACCCTCTGTGTAAGGCTGAAGAGGGCTCCAGAGTGTCATGTGATGATGAACCCATTGGCTCAGCTCAACTTCAGAGGAGGAGAAGGTCAGATGGTCATCCAAGGATATGTGTGCATCCAACTCCTCCTCATTCAGCCTCTGACTCGATCAATCCTCCTGCTTTCACCACCTCACACAGACACCTCCCTGTTTATCCTTTATACCCAGGCCTTCAAGGCTCCTTAGGGCCTTCATCTTTCTGAAATCTAGCAAGTTCTGCCATACTAATTAGCTCTTCCCTCCCCCAGGCTTACATTTCATCGCCATGTGTCCATCTGCTTCTTTGCTTCTAAAACTTGTTAATGCCTTCCCTTTATCCTTTGGGTGTGTGCCATGTGCGTTCTCTTACTTTCACTGTCGAGGGGGGTCTGTGGACTAAATTTGCCATATATAATCAGAAGCCCTATAATGCCGACTTGATGCTAATCGGTCCCTCCTTAGTGCTGTCCTGTCCCTCGGAGCTCTGGCATGATTTGGTTTCCTGAACCCCAGAGCATTTTCTCTGCTCACGTCATTATTACACATTTGGTGTTGTTAATACGTAATAACGTTAATACGTAATAACGTTAATACGTAATAACGTCTGGTACTTGTAAGCGTTTCCTGTGACCCAGGCCTACTTCTCTGTAGTTTACACTCAGTTCACCATCACAGCAACTTTGGGACATCTCTGAAGGTAGTCCCTAGCCCTTTTCTCAGAATGATTGTTGCCAGTCTGACCCCCGCTTTGAGTCTGGTATTGCTCTTTAATCTCTCTTTCTGTGTGTTGTAAAGAAATAGGTTATAGAAGGCTCTTGTCAAATCCAAGAAACATGAAAGAAAGAGCTCAAGTCGATAGTAGTGACAGGACCCTGTCACCACCCCTCCTTGAACCATAAAAGCCATTCAGAGGGGCTGGCAGCTGGTGAGCGACTCACTTAGATCCTGGGTGCTGATGGGTGTTTTGTAGTTTGCAAGGGAAGTTGCTGAAAGTTTTCTTATCTTGACACTAGGAGGGCAAGAGGTCTTTCTTCAAAGAAAAGGGCTTGTCTCAGAAGGAGATGTGGGAAGAACGTAAAACCGCATGTTCTTCCTGGTGCTGGACAGAAACGTGACAGCCAGTGAGAAGAGAGAACAAGCTCCAGGCCCTGGAGGCTTCCACAACCGTGTGGCACAAAGCCCCTCTGGCTTGCAGTCCATGGTTTGAGTCAGTGTCCTGTTCCTTGGCCTGAGCCACCATTTCCCCTCCTAATCTCCCTTAGTCAAAGGTGAGAGTCCTTTGACTCATAAGGACTAGGGATAATATTACCTACCTCAGTGGGTGGTGATGTGGATTGAATTATATAATTTATTATAAGCCACTCAGCCGGATGTGTGCCTCTCAGTTATGGCTCAAGCAGTGATGTTTGCTTCAATGGTGTCTCCTGCGTGTGGACTATGGAACAGATGAAGCAGCAGCTGTATCAGTCTGAAACCTGGCTGATTCCTCACTGCTTGGGCGTTGCGTGTTACACTTGGTTTTTGTCTTTCTCATTTTCATCACATAAAATCGATAGTTAAATCAGGCCCAAGAACCTGGCTGGACCTGCTGGCTGGTGGCTCTTACTTGGGCTCTCAGCCCAAGTTCAAGAGCTCCACTGGAGAAGATGTGCAGAGGCCATGAACCCACCCTGAACCCACTTGTGATGAGCAGGTGACCCCAGACTGTTGTTAGTGTGTTCTGTAAATGAGATGCCTCTAGGTTCCAGCAGAGTTCAGCCAAAGGCCCCACATGACATGGAAATCTGCCCTGGAGCCAGGATTGTCGGGGAAGAGTTATTTAGCAAATGTCTCCAAACACTGGCATCTGTTGTCTGCCGGGGATAGGGCGACCAAGAATGATGGCGCACTTATGGAAATGTGGACAGGGCATGCGACCTGCGACAGCTGACAGACCATTTTTGTCCACTGCTACACATCCAGCTCTTGGGATAAACAACCTAAAAGCATTACATGGTTTGGAAGGCATTCTTCAAAAATGGTTATATTTTCCAGACACATGACAATCTACAGCTAAGTATTGTGTAAGGGTTTTAAACTGTACAACCAGATTCCCCTGCAGCAGGGCCATTGTCACTGTTGAGGGAGGGCCTGTGGGTCTGAGTCTGCCTGGACACTCTCCCAACTGTATTGTCATGTCAGTTGAGGTCCCTAATATCTGTTTAAAAACGAACAAAACAAAACAGCATACTCAAGTTCTGGGCTAAACGTTTAGGAAGAAGAACTGTTTTATTTTTACCTCAGTAAATCTGGCTCTTTAAAAACATTCCTATCGTGTTCCCTATACATAATGTTGGCAGAATGGAGATGGCAGGCAGCTTATTCTAATGCTTTGAGCGCTTAAAGATGAACTTTCTCTGGACTATAAATGCTCATTCCCAATTCATTTCCAACCTCATCCTCCTACCTGGCCTATTCCCAGAAATTGAACCCATCACCTCTTGAGCCTCCTAGGAAGTTCTGAATGGCCTTAAGCAAGAGAGGTGGTTCTTGGGACATGGCATTCAGGCCAGGCCTTTTTTCTGGGCCAATTCTGGACCATGCAGTAAATACAATGTGTTCTATCTGATGGCAGTTTGGAGAAAAAAAATTTTTTTATCAAAATCAAATATACCACAGATTTTTTTATTTTATTTTTTTTTAAGTTTCAGGGAAGGATTCATAGGGTTGCTATTCCCAAATTATAGTGGGAGAGCTGACAGGATGCTTGGAACATCACCCTGATTTATTGTGCTGAAGTGACACCAGTTCATATTCTTATAATCTGTCTGTGTAGGATCAGTTCTTCCTTGACTCAGATCTTTGTGATCAAAATAACCTATCTGTATGTTCCCATTGGGTATCAGCTGTAGGTAGATCTCTGAGCATGAGAACAGGGCTACAGACTGTGAGATACAAATCCCAGTTCTAGTCTTGGTACCGCTTTGTCTGTAGGCTTATGCAGCTAGCTTGTGACCAGTCCCACCTCCTACCCATGTCATTCTCTCCAGCGGCAAAGGGGAGAGGGTCATCTGTGTTCTGGTCACATATGTGTGGAATAGTGAACACCTGTTGAATTCCCTATTGGAACATCAGAAAGAGGACTCCTTACAAGGGCTGGCTCTCCAGATACTGGGAAGAAAGTCTGTGCAAGACATAAAAGTTCAGTACTGCTATGTTAAAATGAAAGGCATTAAGTCAGTCTGGGCTACAGGGTGCTTAAAACATTCCTCAGCAACTGTGGCTCTTTTCCTGTCCATAGCTGGACTGACCACCACTTAAGTTGGCTATATCTAATCACCCAGAAGAGTTGAATCACTGGCTCAGCCTGTCCATCACTGCTTCAGCCCTCCCTCAGAGTTCACCTCTGGGAAACTTGCAGATATACCAGGCTAACTCAAGCTGGTAGAGTGGGTCACCGAAGCCTACATAAGATGTAACATCCAGGAGCCTGCTATAAATGGACTACTTTCCACATGCTCCTTTTTTGAAGACATGCATGAATGTTCACAGTGGTTTGAGTTTGGTTTTTTTTTGTTGGTTTTTTTTTTTTTTTTTTTGGTTTGGTTTGTTTTTTTCCCATTGGTGGTGGTTTTTTGGTTTTTTGAGGGTTTTGGTTTTTGTTGTAGTTGCTGTTGTTGTTTTGGATTTTGTTTTGTTTTGTGTTTTAGCTGCTGGTCAAGAGGTCAATATCAAAGGAAAGGAAAGACCTTGAGAGGCATTTTCAGTAAAGTGGAGATGTTGTTAGAAAATAAATCCCAAATCTGTCTCCTCTAGTCCCCAAAGCCTACCTCATATCAGTGCTTCTTGCCCTAACCATGTAGGTGGTGAGTAGCAGCATCAAGGAGCTCATGGAATGGTAGCCCACAGACAGCCAGAGAGACTAGTAGACAGTGGCTAGTCTGCAGGCAGGATCAGCTGCTACTGCTATGCAAGCGACCTGTGTTCCTACATTTTCAAAGTCTGGTCTCCTTGGTTGCTTTTGATCAGATGTCCCTGGAATAGTCATTAACGTGATCTTAAGATAGAAATGGTCCAACAGGAAGTGGAGACATCGTGTCCACTGAGCTTATAAGTTCTCCCAGTCACTGTTGGCTGATGACAGACTCTCATTTTCAGGGGTAGGCCGTTTCACAAAATTTAATAGTCCAGAGATTCTTGATGCATGGAGTTTCACTGTGTGCCAAATCAGGTCTCCAGGGAACTTTACATTGCCTAAAGATCTATCTCTAAAGGAGGCTGCATTCGCTTATCTATATTGACATGACCTTGTGGCAATGTTCTACAAGTGCTCTGTTGACTGCCCCTGGAGATGTGAGGTGTTCTTGTGGCTAAGGATAACTGGACTCTAACCACATATGTAAGCAAGTGGAGACAAGTCCCACAGATTACACAATCCTCTTGAATTTCCTTCATGAGCCTCCCCCCCCCCCCCACTTCTTGTTTTCTGGTTCATGCAGTTCTTAGTAATATTTTTTATCAAGTCAGAATAAAGAATATGTAAAAGAATTGTGATAGGCAAGAGGGACTCTAAAAAAGTTTTCTATGATCAATTCATTCCTAGGCACTGCCCGTGGGGCCCTTGAAAGAGTGCTTTAGGCTTGGGAATGACAGATTCACTGGCTTGTCAATCTCTCAGCATTGGGGTGTGGACAAAGAAGCCTTTGAGGACAACCAAGAGTGCTCCTCAGAAATTCAAGGCTTGCTTGGAATGAGGGAGCAAGCGGCTTCAGCTTGAAGCAAAGTCCTCACTCAAGCCTGCCTCAGCCCAGAGTTAAAACATGCCTGTAGGTGTGCTGTCTCTGGTACTGGTCTGTTGTTTTCAGATGGTTTGGGAATTGTCAAGATATGCCCAGTCAGCAATGATCCCTCAGAGGATTCCTGGTCTTATGGTGTCTTTGGTTGATCTTGACTTTATTTTTTTCTCACCTCTGTGTGCCCCTCCCCCCTTATGCTTGAACCGTGGTTAGAAGAGTACTAGTAACCACTCCAGACCTCTACAATCCAGCCCGGCAGTCTCCTTACACAGAGAGCTGCAGATACACATGAATAGGCTTCTAGCCTACTGGTGGGAGAAACCGGGATCAGCTTCCCTCTTCAGTTCTGCACATTCTCCATCAGTGTTCAGAGACCCTGGGTTCAGGGCAAACAAATGGATATATTCAGAAGATCCCATGCTTAAGACCTTCTGCTTGAGTCTATAAGACCAACAGCTCAAGAGACATGGCAAGCGTGCACACACTCATGTGTGGTACTCAACTCATGTATTCTACCTTGGTGGTCAAGCCCTGAAAACCAAGTTTGCTTTTTTTATGTATTAAATGTGTGATCAGCTAGTAGTCAGTGTTTGCACTCCTGTCTCCGGTGGAACCAGGAAGATTAGAAGATGGCTATAGCTAGACTATACCTCCTCCTGATGATGTCCTAGCAGAGTTCAAGTGGAGCCTCAAATGCATGAGGACTTGGTAGCTGTTTTGCAAGAAGCTTGCCAGGGATCGGACTAAAGATTTTGCTTTTGTGAGAACAAAGTGAAGTCATGTGTTGAGGAGCAGTTCAGGGCCTATATATAGGGCCCAGGGCCTGCTGGGATGGGGTTTACACTCGGGCTGTCCTTTTGCCCTTCCACTGAACTCTCTTCATTTCAGTCATGAGCAAACAGTCAGGGCCTGAACTAACAACCCTGCAGTCCTCCGAAGCACAGCTCGCTTACAGTACCGAACAAAGGGAGGGAGGGCCGCGTGGGCCGGCCCGGCCCAAGGAATGCAGCTTCAGGGTTCTGCTCCATAAATTTAACCAGCACGACGAAAAGGAGATAATATGAGCCTTCGTGATGATCTGAAAGGGGGAGGCTCTGTGTCCCATTGATTGCGGTCTGGCCCATTGCCAGGCCCAAGCCTGACCGACAGTTGAACCATATCGTTAAGGCGTGTAATACAGCTCGAGTCTTGTACTGCCGCCAATGAGTACATATCCACAGGGCAAAAGTTTATAAAGAGTTGAGGCTGTCCTGCTTAACCCTCTCACACGGCATGTAATAGACCCAGCTGCCATTCAGAACCTGCCCATCCGAGGTCACACAGGGAAGCTTGCATGCTTCCTTTCTTCAGACAGCATTTCAGGTCTGGGGAGAGGGAAGGAGAGCCACTTTGAAGGAGCCACAGTGCTGGAATGTTCCCCTCCAGAACAGCTAGGCAGTCTGCCTCCATCCCTTCCCCGTCCCCCAGCCCAGAAATGGGACACCACGGTGCTTTCTTCAGAGCGGCTCTCTGTTTGCAGTATAATGTTGCTGAAGGAAACGGGGCTGACACAACAGGAAACCTAGCCGTCTCCTAGGAGGCTGTGTTGGTGGTAGAGTGGTTGATGCCTGGATGCTGTATCTTTTCATAGCATTGTGGAGGCTCTGGATGGGCCTTGCTCTCTGGCTCTTTGAGGCCAAGCCCCATGCTGATCAGAGCAGGTGGAAGGCTGCCTTATAAAATGACCTGGTATTCCAGGTGGCCTCAAAGGAACACTGTCTCCTCACTAGGGAGGACATGGGGAAGTATATGTCTCAGCAAGGCCCAGGCAGCCTGAGTTCTCAGAAGGAACCGTGGCATGAGCAGACGTGCAGACAGACATGGGTTTAATTAATATAACTACCTGTATTCAGAGGGCCTAGGAGGGAAAGTGGACTGGGGTAGTTTCATCTTGTTTGTCAGCCCATCCCTTCCCTTAGCCTCATTGAGGGCCTTGTCCATGCATTGTGTCTGTCATTTCCAGAGCAGAAGGACAGTGGCTCATGTCCAGAGACCAGGTCACCACGTTGTACCCAGGAACTGTGGCACTCCCTTCTATACCCAGAATCTGCCTTTTCCAGAAAGCAGCAGTGACACACCCTGGCTCTAGCCTTGTTTCTGCTCTGCCTTCCAGAAGTCCTTCTTTATCTGCTCATCACCTGGGAGTACCAGCTGCTGCACAGCTGGCACAGGAAACCTCTGTCTAGGATGCCTGCTGAGTCAGATGTGCTCAGCATGCTGTGACACCCCTTGGGAGGCCAGAGGGGATTTCTGTTTATTTTGGTGCTGTGGGCCTGAGTAAACAGCTGTAGAGGTAAGGTAAGAAATACAGTTCCCAGCCAGCCTAGGACCTTTGTATCCTTTGTTAGTCGTGTCTCTACTGTCAAGGTGCTCTGAAGGCTCAAGAGACTCTTATGGTGACTCCAGCATGGAGGGTGTTGTCATCTGGACTCCATTACACAATTGCTAAACCCAAACTGCCTGTGTCTCTTCATCCTCCATATGAGGCCAACTTGTATGAAGACATTTTGCTGCTCTTTGGATTTCTTTGGTTCTGTTTAATAATTAATCATTGAATATGTCGTGAGTTAGCCAGATGTTAACTAGCATTCATAGAGATTCTTATCTGCAAAAATCTTCAGTCAGAACACCAGGAAGTCCTCAATGGTTTTTGTGCCACATAGAAGAAGTTTGGTCCCACTCCCTAGTCTGAGAAATCCTTTGGAAAGGGAGCCTCGAAGAACTATGACTAAAAAGAGTCACTTCTGGCCTCTAGTATGACTCACCTTTTGTCAGCATCAGAGCTTCTCTGAGCTTGCTTATGCCCCTCCCTCCCCAAGGAACTTGATCATTAATTAGCTCAAGCTTGCCCTCACGGTCTGCTGTCTATGCCTAGGTCCAGAAGAAAAAAATAAACCCTCAGTTTTAGGGATGGGTAGGAGAGATTTTGTGTCCCTTGTTTATCAGAAGAGGTTCGGCTGTACCTGCTTTTCTCTGAGCTACAGGAAGGCTTGGGCAGGAGGGCAGGGTCTACTGCTACCTTTCTGTCTTGCTCACAAGTCTGTGTATCCGTGCACAGGGAAACAATTAGAAGGGCACATGCTGGGTGTGAGCAGTGGTTGGCACCAGATCTGGGAGAATTTGCTTGCTGCCCCATCTGTCTGGCAGCGTCTAGCATCTTACTCCCATCTCTCTGGCTCACAACAATTTGTATGTGTATGTTTTTTTTCCAGGCCTGTAAAGACAACCCCATCCCTTCCCCAGGCCAACAATACAAATGATTTCAGTCTTACTGGCTCTTGTCTCCTAAGAGGATAGGTGCTGGGGAGGTCAACTCTGACCCAGGGTACATCTGACCTCTATGAAACCTCCAAATACACTGAGGGGACCTGAGCCTTATCTTTCATGTTGGTCTCTTTCCACCTGGACTATTAATTCTGATTTCAAAGGAGGTCGGGGAGTGAAGAGCATTTCAAAGTGAGGTTGACTTGGTTTCTGAACGAGCTTGTCTTCTGGCTTGTGTTCTGCCCTGATGAGAATCAGAAGGGACAGCCATAAGCCCCTTCAGTCTTGTGGATCTGCAGCTGGAGAGCCTCAAAACCAGTTCCAGATGTCGCTTTTCCCCTTCGCTGGTGGGTTGGGACTGGAGCATGCTGGGAGGAAAGCTGCATGTGCTCTTTTTCCATTCTAACAGTGTATATTCCCAATGCATGCCTTACCTAGGGGACCCTTTAACAACTGTACCATGCATACCCAAGTCCCTTTTGGGCCTGCCCACACCTCCAGCTCTTCTGTCAGAGCACATTATTCTGAGCTTGCTGACTCACATAAGAAGAAACACTCTTTCCTGCTATTCAGGGTCAGAAAGTGAGACAGTGTGGTAAAGGTAAGTTCTTAGGCCAGGGAGAAATCTTATACACAACTGCAGCTTGGCAAAGTCACATACATGGCCTTCCTTACTGTATCCAGCGGAACACGGGGCGGAACACAGGGCCTGGCCAGGCTGTGGGCGGAGACATAAGTAGTGATCACTCCCCTTTGATTGTCCCTTTTCCAGAAAAAAGCCATTCAGCAGCTCCTTCCTCACCTAGCCCATGTGCTATTCGGTTATTACAATGGAAACCTGAACTCGTCTGTGGTCTCGTTGTGAGTGTACTTTAGACATGTTTCTATGAACTGAACTGCTTCCTAAGTCGTCATGGTTTCTTAAAAACATAGTTTGAGTGTTTAAATAAAATAGCATGCTGTATGTGTACTTTGAAGTTTGGAGCACTGATGGTTGTTAGCTCTTTAACTGCTACAGCAAGCCATTGGAATAGGTGCTGATACTTTCTCATCTCCTTGTCTCCAGAGAGTGAGCAGAACTTAGTGTAACAAGTCATTAATAATCACCAAAAAGTTGCCAGTACCATGCCACTAGACACCTCCCTGCATGTCTATATGTACACATGCATGGACATACAAATGTATGCATATATATGAGTGCTATACAAGTACATGCATGTGTGCACTACTGTGTGTGTGTGTGTTTTATTGGAAGCTCTGCTACCAAGCTGCACCTGCAGCTTCAAGTACAAACATGATGTCTCGCCTAAAAGCACCTTTCCATTCCGAAGCAAGTTGTTTTGAACATTAATATAATATGTGATAAATATGCCATAGTATACTTGCTTCACCCATCACAGACACTTGCAGCTTCTCATAGCCAACAAACACTGTCCTCAGGGTCAATTTCCAAAAGCTTGGTTGTTAGATTGAAGTGTTGCATGTTTTCTGTAGTGACACATTACAGATCACAGGTGAGGCAGTTTGTGCTTGACCTGAAGTGAAGCCTTTTCTCCAGCCCTCTTTCTGCTCCTTCATTGAGAGGAGTCACGGCTTTTATGGGGTAGCTGTTGTACCAGACAGCATAGTTAAGAAAGAGGCTTCATCTTTTAAGCCTATCCATCAGAGCAAATGTCTCACTGCTGCTGCTGCTGCCGCTGCTGCTCAAACTTCTCTGCAAGTCAGCAGTGTTGAGTCATCACCTATATTTCTGTTTTCTGTTCCCATGTCTCCACTTGTGAATTGCTTTTCATATTTTTTGTCCCAATCTTTGTAAAGCCCCTGGAGAGGCTCAGCTGGTAAACTGCTTACCTGGTCTACACAAACACCCTGAACTGAGCCCCAACACTGCAGAAGCCAGGCACGCTGCTCATCTGTGAACCCAACACTCAGGTGATAGAGGCAGGAGGATCAGAAATTGAAGGTACTCTTCTGTAACATAGCAAATTTGAGGCCAGCCTGGTCTACATAAGACCTTGTTTCAAAAAAAGGGGAGAGAAGGGATATTTGCGAGATATTTAAAGGAACTGTTAGAATTGAGATAGTATTGTTCTTAAAGAAAAGGGAAAAATAAAATGCCCTGGAGTCAAGTATGCCTTCCTCTTTGGTAAGCTTGCTAGGTTTTCCTCCAGCCTCCACAACAGTAGCTTCACAGACAGCCAGTTCCTCATTCATGTAGTGCATGTCCTCCTTCCAGATGCTGATAAGAGGTGGCTTAGTCACTGCTACGTCCTGTCCATGTGCCTTGGAGTCTATGTCACTCTGCCTATAGCAATGCCTGTAGCCAAAACTCTAAAAGTGAGTGCTGGCAGATGTTTTGGTTGGTGGGATATGACCCATTGACTGTTTTGGTTTTTTTTAATCTTGTTATTTATTGCTGCCTATTCTTAAGTATCTATATACAACCTATTCCTTCTAGCCTTACAGTACAGCAAGCCACTGCTAGATGCCAGGCCTTCCCAAAAAGCTGTAGCATGCTTTTCTAGGCCTCCATGGTGCATAGCACTTCCACTTAGCTGCTGTACTCACTCATCTGATAAAAGATCTAGACTTCTGTAGTCATCAAAAGTATAGACTCTGGGGTGCTGTGTGGCTGTGTTCCTGGGGGAACACAACATACACATCTACTTACCCCAGACCAGGAGTCTACAATAGACCAGTGAGTTTTATTGCTGTTACTTACAGGAATATGGGTGAGTGGTTTATTACAGAAGCAGAAATGGCTCAAAGATAGCTGCATTGCCAAAATCCAGCCCACCACAAAAGCTGGAAACCTGGAGTGCACTACATACCTTGCAAGGAGCTCAATGAGTTGGAGGGTGTCCTTTTCAGGTAGTTCAATAGGCTTAAGCCTTTTCCAGGCAGCTCAGCTAGTGTTTGCTTCTTTTAGACAGCTAGGCTGGCCTCTGAGGCTTCCTTGCACTTGGCTTGTCTAAGATTGACTCTCAACAGTCTTTACTGTTTGCTCTTTGGGGGGGGGGGAAATCTAGTGAATCTGATTGGTTTCAGGGACTTCCTTAAGCTCTTTTGAGATGCTTACTTTCTATCTTAAGGAACTTCTCTTTAAGATGGACTGTTTCAATCTCAGAGGAAACTGCTCCATAACGGACTAGAGAGGTAGTGTAGAAGTTAAGAGCACTTGCTACACTTGCAGAAGACCTGGATTTAGTTCTTCATGGTGCCTTACTCACAATCATCATTACTCCAGTTCTATAATCTGACTCCCTATTCTCACTTCTGTGAGTACCGGGCAGCCGTGCAGTGTACATAAATGTAGGTAAGATGTACACATGAAGTAAGTATTTAAAAAGAATGTAGACCTTGGGCACTGGGGAGATGGCTCTGTTGGTAATATTCTTGAGGATCTGAGTTCAGGTCCTCAGGACTCATGTAAAAGCTACATGCAACATCTTACATGTGTAATCCATCCCTGGAAGGAGGGGTGGAGGAGACTGGTGAATTTCTAAAGCCTGTTGGCTAGCCAGCTAGCCAAGTTTATGAACTCCAAGTTCAGTGAGAGACTCTGCCTCAAAAATTAAGGTGGAGAACAACAGAAGGCATCCAGTGTCAACCTATGACCTCCCTACATGTGTGTGCACATATGTACATATAATCAACCTATGACCTCCCTACATGTGTGTGCACATATGTACATATAATCAACCTATGACCTCCCTACATGTGTGTGCACATATGTACATATAAGAGTCACAGAGAGCGAGAGAGAGAGAGAGAGAGAGAGAGAGAGCGAGCGCGAGAGAGCAGTATAGACTGTGCTTTCTTGATTGTAAGCTTCTCAGTATTGGTATCTCTTCATGGTATCCAGATGCCTAACAGCAATGGACTCTCTGTGTGTCTTAAGAGTCTCTTCAGCAAACGATATACAATAAGTTTCCTGAGCCGAGGAGAATCAGAAAGACCCTTGGTCAAGTTTGCCACTTCCAGCCAGATATGTTTTCACCATGAAGTACAATGCTAGTAAACACCTCCTGAGAACAGTGTAAGGCTAGAGTGTCCAGGGATTCAGTGAAAATGTTCATAGCTGCAGTCACAGCCCTACCCCGAATGGTGTCTTCTCACCTAAGGCTAATGGGAAATGCATGTGCAAGAGCTGGTGCCATAACCATACATGGTGCTGGGACCTTTTCATGGTGCCTTGGGTCACTTACACACCCTTTCATTCTGTTCAAGTCATCCATAGACCAACACAGTGTCACAGTTTAAAACATACCAATTGTTCTCTCACATTCTACCATTTTCTTAAGAGAGAGTGAGTGTGTCATGAGCCTCTATGTAAAGTGCTTGGGATCAACTAAATTAGTTTCCTTCTGCTCGACATAGCAACCATCGTCTCGAGTAGCTCCTTTTATCTCACCACGTGTACTGTAAGTGTTTTCCTTCCATTCTGTTTGAATTTGCAGTCATTTTAATATATGGAGAGTCAGCCATTCAAAGGAGTGACCTTGTCATGAAAACCTGTTATTTCCTTTAACCACCAAGGACTAAAGAAAGGTCTGAACGCTCATTCCCTCATGACCTGCCAGTTTGCAACATATAGGAACCAGAGTCTGCAGTGAGCTGCATATCCACTCTTCCTAATGCCACCTTGCACCCCTCCTTGCTTGTGTTCAGTCGTCTTCAAAATACAGCATAAGAGCCCTTCTGGCCTGTGTCACCCAGGGGTCCTGATTCAACAGAATTCAGCAGACCTTTTGAGTGCAGTGTGTGTTTAATGTGACACAGATGGGGGACATCCCGTAGACCTTTCTGCTTTACAAATTTTCAGCTTTTTGCATTTCATCAGCATTGCTTATTGTTTACAGACTGTAACCAGAGACAGCAGAACAGACTGTAATTTTAAAAAGGTTTGGGGGTGGAGGGCAGGGTGACAGGGCCTCAGGGGATCTGGGAAGGAAAAAAAACCCAGTAGTGTGGAATGTTGTTTGCTGTCCAGAACAAACAAACCAGTTTGCCAAGGGTTGATGGACTATGACAGTCAACCCCGCTCACGTTAACACTGGGCAGCACATAAGTAACAGACAGCTTGACCATTTTATCACCAAATAAAGAATACTCTCTGTCACAGGTGGAACATCCTGGTCCCAGACAGAAATGAGCTTGTCATAGAGGGAGCAAAGGGTGTGGCCAAGATGCCAGCTTTGCTCTGTTTCTTTCCTGCCCAGAAAGGACACTGCTGAACCAGGTTCCCATTCAGAAACAGAGCTGTTCTCCTTCACCCCTTCCTGTAAGGGCTTATGCCTTACAGGTGAGAGTCAGAACAAAGAGAGGGATCTTTTTTTGGCATGAAAAACTAGGATAGTCTTAAGGAAATTGGACTGATGGACCAGAGCCAGACAGACACAAGCTTCAAGACAGTGTCATCTCTGAGTTTAGATAGTATGGCTGGCTGAAGGTGGTCTTGGCTTCCATGAGAGCTTAACCATTGGTTAACCCTACAGATTAACAGCAAGAAACCCACCTGGTAAGAAAGGGCATGGGGACTGGAGGTGACTTATCTCCAAGGTCCAAGGAGCCTAAAGCTTGGGCTGATAACGTATGAGCCATATAAGGAATTCACTCTGAATAGGCCTCTTCTTGGGGATTAAATGAAATCAGAGTCTTGACCACTGGATCAGATGTTTCTGAGCCATTGGCCAGCTGAATGTCAAGATGACTATTGCTCCCTAGGAGGAGCTGGACCCAAAGTGGCTGCCAGACTTCTGAGCCCATTTTTTTCCTTCTCAGAAAAAATGCAGACATTGTACAGTCCCCCAAAGCTACCAGTTACTCTCTGGGAGATGTGACCTGGGCCAAGAGCTTCCTAGTGTCCCCACAGGGAATTGCCAGCACCCCTATGTTCCAGGGATCCCTGAGTCACTCCCAGTTCCCAGCCTTCACCTCTTTTCTGTTCCAGAGGCCTTGCTGCCAGCCAACCTTCCCTAATCTCCTGACCCTCCTGCACCAGCTCCTACAGTTTCCAGGGATGTACATTCATCTTGGGTGTATCTGGGCTGGAAGGAGGTTTACCTGTCTTGGAACATTTGTTTCTCGATTGACCTCCTACAGCTCAGCTGAAAGGCCTGAACCAGGGGCACAGACAACTGGACAGCTTTTACTCCTTAGGAGTTCTTTTTCTGCCTTCCCTTCCTTCCAGCCCCATTCCTCTGTGTGACAGGAAGATGTGAGAAGCCCTGAGGCTGAGCAGGTATTCCTGAAGCAGCAAACCCCTAAGCCACAGCACCTCCAAGTCTACCTGGCTTTGGCCCTGACAGAGACCTTGGGGTAGCAGTGACTGTACAAGAGAGGTTATTTTACAAACACACTTAGAGAAAGTGTTTTGCCAGTAATATACATATATATACATACATACATACGTAGTATATATTTACCATATATATGTTATATATACATATGTGTGTGTGTGTTTGTGTGTTATGTATGTATGGTATATGTATGGTAAACCCTTAACTGTGGTGAATTTTCCTAAGGCAGTACTCTGAGATTATTGCAGCTCTAAGAATTTCATTGATTATTGAATTCTAAAACATTATTTCGGGAAATTAGTATCTGAATAGAACAGGGAAAATGCTTTTGTGTCCAGTTTTCAGCGTGCTCTTAAGGAGTCACTCTTATTGGGAGCCATGCCACAGACCTTACTTACACACACACACACACACACACACACACACACACACTGCATATCAGTGCTTGTGACAATGAAACTCTAAATACTATACACTCTCAGATTGGGGTGAGTTTTTGTTTGGTTTTGGGTTTGCTTTTGTTGTTGGTTTTCAAGACAGGGTTTTTCTATGTAGCCCAGGCTGTCCAGGAACTCAGTGTGTAGACCAGGCTGGCCTCTAACTCAGAGATTCTCTTCCCTCTGCCTCTTTAGTACTGGGGTTAAAGGTGTGCACTACCACACTGGGCAAGGATTTGGGGTTTGAGGCAAAGGCTCAGATTGTAGCCCAGGCTGGACTGGAACTCATTATGCAGCCCAAACTGACCTCAGACTTGATAATCTGCCTCTTTTAATCTCTCAAGTCTGGGATTAAAGGTGATAGCCACTGTGCCCAGCCACATTTATGAGTTTTAAGTTGACTTACTTGTTCTAAGAGATAGGGATAGACAGTTAATTTTATGAGTCCATCTGTGTGCTGTGTCTTTTCATGCAACATTATCAACCAAATAGGCTCTACATTCTCACCTGATACTATTTTCCTGATAAGGAAACCGGCTGAGAGCAATCAGGTGACTTCTAACTAGGCTCTCACTGGGATGGCTCAGCAGCTAACTAGGCTCTGGCTGGGATGGCTCAGCAGCTAACTAGGCTCTGGCTGGGATGGCTCAGCAGCTAACTAGGCTCTGGCTGGGATGGCTCAGCAGCTAACTAGGCTCTGGCTGGGATGGCTCAGCAGCTAACTAGGCTCTGGCTGGGATGGCCTCTTCTAGTTTTCCTTTCCCCACAAACTTTTCTTCTCTGTTCCACCTTGATCTCAAAAGATACCAACTTTTGGGAGATAATTTGTTATTTCTTCTTTTGGGTTTTCACATTATACAGTCATTTGTCAGAACTCATCTGAAAATCAGCTTTTTCTCACTAGCCTTACAGAATCAGCTTTGGCCCATGTGAAAAATCCTGGAGTTAGCATTAGAGTGACAGGTTTGCAAGGAGTGTGAGTCTGGCCAGCGATGGTCAGCGATGGCTTCTTGTTTGGGGTCAGGGATAAAACACAAAGCCTTTGGTTTAGTGCCCCTTTCCTGTAATGATCCTGAAAGTTGTGGGCCATTTTATAAAATAAAGCAACCCCAGAATGCAAGCAGCTTTATGACATTTTGGAAACCGTTCCCAAGGCTCGCAGCTGTGCAGAATTCATTATAAAGTGAGCCTTCTTGGCCCTCGGAACCCAGCTGAAGTAAACAGGTAGTCTCACCCTGGAGGCAGTTGACCAAGAAAAAGTCTAGAGTATCTTTGTCCTCAAGTTGAAGTCTCAGCAGCACATCTGCTGGCATTAGTCCTACCAGCTGTCAAGGTCACAGTGTCACATTGTCCCCAAATGGGGGAGATTACAAAGAGCCTTGACCCCTATAAACAAGTCAGGTGTGAATCCCACTGATGGGTGCAAACCCAGCCCAGGAAATCGTCTCTGCTGGACTGCTAAAAGCTAACAATATAAGTAGGATTTCTATATTCCTTGAGTCAACATCTCTCCTGTTCTCAGAGGCAGTAGTATGGTGTGGGGCTTTGTGTATTGCCTTACACATGACTTGACTTCAGAGCTCCAGAGAGGGGAGTGGAATGTCAACAGGAAAGGGAGTGGCAAGCTGTGAGCCTCCCCTGGCCTATCTGTCTGGGCTCCTGCCCCTTCTCTGTGCTTTGAGTGCCAGTCTATGGAGGGTGCTGTGTAGACTAGCCCCCGTTCTGAGCATGTGTGTTTATTGACTGATTTACTCCCAGCAACTGCTTCATTTTAATATTTGTTATATTTATATTTAATCATTTTCTTCTCTCTCTCTCTCTCTCTCTCTCTCTCTCTCTCTCTCTCTGCGTGTGTGTGTGTGTGTGTGTGTGTGTGTGTGTGCGCGGTCACCGGCACACGCACATGCAGTATGAGTATGAATGTGCCATGGTGAAGTATGGAAGTTGGTTCTCTCCTTCCATATGTGGGTCCTGATGATTGAACACATGTCCTCAGGCCTGGTAGTGAGTGCCTCTTCCCACTGAACCATCCTGCCAGTCACCAACTTTGTATTATAAGCAAGGAAATAGTTTGTAAATAATGGAATTGCTTCCTTGTCACCACACCGTACATTGAGTGGAGTGAAGTCTTTTTGTCCGGGAGAAGCACATTCCTCATAGTCGCTGCAAATGGATTTATGGGACAGAGACAAGAAAGCTGCAGGTCAGAGGTATTCTGAACCTGTACTGCAGTAGACATCAGAGTGTGTTTTAGCCAAATCAGGCTCTCCAGTGCAGGTGGTGCTATGGGATGAACTGTTTGGTTCCATTCAGAGCAATGACAAATGTTTGATGGAACCATTCAGCCAAGACCCCTGATACCTTGTAGCTGCAAGCAGTGAACAGTCAATGTTGAGAGTCTGGGACAACCTTCTGTTTTTAGTCTATTTGTGCTTGGTGAATCACACTGCATATCAGTAAGATAGTAAAAACAAAAATCTTGGGCTCACATATAAAATAAATGCAAGCATCATCTATCACTCCACAGAGGTGTCAGCATGTACAATCCTCAGTAAGATGGTAGCTCTCCCTTGAATAAACATCTACTGTGCTTGGTCATCACAGTCTGTGCACATCGTCTACTCATTTACTGACACTGTGTGGCTATCGCTGGCTTGATAGACATTGACAATGACAGACTTCTCAACCAGCTATCAGCTTACACCATGCCGGGGTATGGACATCCACAGCCATCTGTCTCCAACTAACCTGCTACTCATCATACAAGCAAAGAACAAATCATGGTCTGGCCAACTGCTGACCTCAGGCTGAAAGGCAAGATCAACCAAGTGGAACTGGTTAGATCTGCCTGCCACCTTGTTTGGATTTACTGTTGCTTCAAGACTATGACAGAGGTTGTTTTCATTGCTCTGATCTTTGGTTTGGGGGCCTCCGGTATCTGTCACATAGCCTCCACCAGATGAAGTGAGTATTCATGGACAGCTCTCCCTGGGTGGGTATCTGCAGTGTATCAGCCACTGTGTGAGCAGCCTCTTCCCTGGGGGGAAGAGGCATCCATGGTGTATCACAGCCTCCTGACATTTTCATGGAGTTCAAAGCTCAAGTTCATTTGGTGCTGACATTTTGGATTAGCTGGTTGACTGGAAGGGCTGCTTCTTCCTATATGCTGTGAAATCTATAAACCGCAGCAGCTGAGGGCTTAAAATGGCCGACAGCCCCCAGCTGGCAGCAATTAAGTGTACCGCAGACCTTTGGCTCAACAAAGGCTTGTGGAGGCAGAGACTGCACACACTGAACTGACTCTTGTTCTCAGTGTTGGTCAAGAAACAGTTTCCCAAAGAGAGTGAGTGGGGGTTCTCCCACTTCCTGTTTAGTGTGGTACCAGACATTACCCAGGTGGCTGCCCATCATGACAATTAGGAGTGGGGTGGCAGAACAGTTTTAATATTGACCTTCATGCCCCAGCACCAACGACGGGAGCCACGGCTACCACCGTATGAATACCATATTAGTCAGGATTCTCTAAAGAAGCTGGAATGGTAGAATGAGTATAGAGATGTAACGGGGAGCTAGCTGACTGCTTCCAGGCTGTGACCCAGGCAGTCCAGCGATGGCTGTCTCACAGTGCCAAGGCTGAGAAACTGGTAGTTGTTCCTTTCAAGATGCTGGATGGCTCGGCTATCTAAATCTAGAGGGTTCCTGGAGAGCTGCTGGTCTTTCGACTACATTAGAATTGGCCTCAGTAGGATAGATAAACTTGCCAGAGATAGTGGGGACGAGCAGGCAAGATACAAAGCTTCCTTCATCCTTAGCTTTTTATGTGGGCTGCCACTATGAGATAGGACCCAAAATGAGGGTAGATCTTCCTTTTTCAAATAATCAGGTTAAGAAAATTTCTCCCAGGAGTGTTGATTTCAGTTGATTACCAGATGTGGTCATGTCTACAACCAAGACTCGGTATCACAGAACACCATTGTTCTGTCATCTGAAAGGAGATGGAATAAGAAAACACTGAGGCCATTTTATATCCACCCAGCAGCAGGCTGAAGAATCTAAACCCAGTTGGTGAGATGGCTTCACAAGTAAAGTGTTTGCTGCCCAACCTTGACCTGAGCTTGATTTCTAGAATCCACAGTGGGAGACACCCAATAGATGTCCTCTGACATCCTCACATATGCTATGGCATGCACCCACCTCTCCACAATAAAAGAACAAACAAATAAATGCAATTAGACTCTCAGTGTTCTCCAACATGCAACTAAGTATTGATAAATTTAATTTTGTTTCGTTTTTATCTTTTGAGACCGGATCTTATGTAGTCCAGGCTAGCCTTTAATTTGTTTTTAACTTAAGCTTGCCTTGAATTACTGATACGCTCTCCACTGCCCCCTGCCACTGCTGAATGCTGGGAGTAAACCACACTCCCAACGTTCTTTTCCTTTCCTTTGTCTACTTGTATTGAGATGGGTTCTCATGTGAAAGTAAATTTAAAATTTGGTTCTTTTGTTACACTAGCCGCATCTCACATACTCGGTAGCCATGTGGCAGTGACAGCATATTAACCAATGCTGCTTTAGACAGTACCAAGCATTTGAAGGGGTGCAGATAGTTTTGCCTTTCTACTGCATCTTGGTGGGAGTGCAAAATGGTTTCACCCCTTTAAAAGTAGCTAAAAGTCTCCTCTTCTGCAAACTTTAATATCTTGAAATCTGGCAGAAAGTGTGCATGCATGCAAGTGTGCATGTGTGTGTATCCAAATCCAAAGGTCATCAATAATACAAAATATATATTATTATTATTATATTATTTGTTGTTCAGATGCACATCACTTGTAATAGCAAGACTTTGGCCAGTACTCAGATATTCATACCACGAGGTATTAGTAAACAGACACAAGTGAATTCCAGCTGCCCAAGGGAATAGCTGAATCCTCTCAAGAGACAGTGGCATCTGCAATTTCAACACGGTTAGAAATTATAGGCAACTCTAGTGTGCCAGAGCACACTTTGAAGTGTGAGAGGACAGCCTAAGAACATGGGCAATAAACACAAAATTCAGAATCGGGGCTGTGCCAGAAGAGGAGGAATGGGAGGCTGGATACAAAAGACCCAAGCTGTGGTCAGTAGTAGGGCTGTGTATTTTTTGTTCAAATAAAGAAAGAAGCCAGGTGACCTTGCCCCGCCCTGAACAAGAAGCCATCCTGATGTCCTTCTCCCAGCGCCTGGCTCACTGGGACAGTAGACAGTGACTTAACAGCCAGTCAGTCACGTGTGTCTGTGTCTACATAGTCATAAAGATGACTATGAGAGCAGCTCTACCACACAGTAGTTCCTTTTCTCCAATGAAAGTCACCTCATAACCTTGCTGCCAGCTCCAGGATTTGGAAACATTTGCGTATGTTTGGCGTTTGCTGCTGCTGCTGCTGCTGCTGCTGCTGCTGTTATTTTTAACTAAGCTTGGGTTCAGATTTGATCTCACAGTGACTTTACACACCATCCCCAAACCCCGCTCATGACTTGCCAACCTGGACATGAGAACTTGAAATTTTAGTTGTGTTTTAGAGAAGAAAACCTAGCTTTAGTTACCGACTAAACGTTGTAGAGGAATGAGGAAGAGAACCTTTACTCTGCCTTTCGCCTTTCTAAAGAGTACTCTCAAATCACCCCTCTGTGGGGAACCCCTAATTTACAGGCTTGTCCTCTCTTCAAGCTAGGGATATAATGAGAGGCTGTGGGTTTCTCTCTTCTATATCATAATGATGTGAACATGAGCTTTGAACATCACAGTGAGCTCCTGTAGGCCCCAGCACTAGGTACTGAGTCCAGCCCAGCCCTTGGTGTTCGGTAGACCATCAAGAGAGGACCGTAAAAATTGGGGGTAGTTTGCCCTCTGTGGAAAATCAGGGAGAAGATAAGCAGAACACATGGGTATGGGGGCTTGCCCACAAGGGAGCTGCTCTACCTGGCTCATTCTGGAGGCGTCTGTGGGGTTATAGTTTGTGGGCTAGACAATAATAAATATACTGGGAGTGGAGGTAAAGTCAGAGAAGGTTCAGAGGAGGCCACTAAGTCAAGGAATTACTGTCAAGGAGTAAACTTTTTGGTGACATAGGGCACATTTTCTTCCATTCTAAGTTGGCCCACAGTTGGTGTGACTTCTCGGAGCTCAGGAGCAGGAGCCTGCCACCTTTCATTAGTTTGCCAGACTTCCTTCAGTTCCTTCAGAGGGATGCAGAGTTCACAGTCAGTCTTCCCCTTCCTCACTCCACTGTTAAGCACTAAGGAAAGCTAGTGTCTTGAAAGGAGCAGGACATACGTCCACAAAGGTTAAGGTTTCCTATCTGTCCTTTGCTTCCCCAGTAGACTAGACACAAGTACCCTGGACGTTTCTCTTAGAAAGACAAGATGATGCCCACTGGCTTTCACATCGCAGAGCCTCGTCTTTGCTTCATAGCCCAGCGCAGGCCTCTGCTGCTCCCCTCCCCATTCTGTTGCTTCTCCCAGGCAGCCCGGCACTGCTGAGGCCAAATGCTTTTGTTTCTTTTATGGTGTGTGCTGCCTGGGTGGAGGCAATAAATACACATATATCTGAGTGAGGTGATGTGCTTCGAAAAGGTGACTGGCTTGCTCTTAAGTTGTGTTCCAGAAGAGCCATTCTCACCGATGCTCACTGATGTAGGGAGGCGAAGGCAAGCCGGCCAGTTCAAGGCCAGCTAGAGCTCTATATTAAGTTCAGGTCCAGCATGGGCTACAACTTAGTAAGACCCCCACTCAAAGCAAATAAACACGAAGGTCATTTGTTAGCAGCTGCGGAGAGGTGGGAATAATAAGTTAGTGTGGAGACTGTTATAGGTGAGCCCGCAGATAATAGTTAGTGTGGAGACTGTTATAGGT
>JADRCH010000335.1:515471-535644 GCA_019843965.1 Rhynchomys soricoides
GACAGTTACTGTCCTAACAGAAGTCTGAGCCACTTGTCATGGGCCTCGGGTGGTTAGTTTTGCAGAGAAGACCTCTCTGTCTTCTTCTGGAAGGACAGAACTTATCCTGGTGCTTGTGTTTGTTTGTCATCTTCCCTCTGCCCTCACAGGACAGATGGGGTGTCCCTCCTCTGTCACCCGAGAGGCTTTCAATCAGCCCATCTGTGGGCCAGCAGCAATGAAAGGCGGCTGTAGGTGGAGTGTGGAAAGCCAAAGTCCTTATGTCAGCCATGGTCTCTGCTGCTCTGTTGGCTGGGGGTGGGGTGCAGAACCTGTAGAGAGCTGACCTGCAGGTGGGCAGCCACAGAGACAAGGGAGGCTGGAGGAATACATTGAAGAATAAAGAGCCCTGAGGACTCTGCTTTGCCCCCTGAGTTAACTCCTCACAGAGTGAGTGACAAGTTCGGGATCAGGATCAGCAGATGAAGGCTCTGCCCCAAGCTGTCTGAGTGAGTCTTTGATATGGTTTCCAGATTTGGGGTTTGGGGGCATGTCAAACAGACTGACAGCAGTGGTGGTGATGGGACCTGAAACCTTGACCTTGGGTAATGTGTTGCAGAGGAAGCCTCAGGGAAAGTGGGGAGACAGCCATTGGTCCAGAGTGGAGATACAGGCAATGAGGGTACTGCGCTTGTTCTGTCCCAACATGGATCTCCATTAATCTTAGCTGAAGGAGTTGGTAGGCAGCACCATCTCCCTCAGAGATGAAGGAACTAAGTCACCAAGCTGCAAGCCACCTGACCGGAGTCCAAAATTTGTGGGCCCTCCTTCCTCGCCTAGCCAAGATTTCCTTTGCCATGCTTCCTGCCTTTTAGAAGCACCCCTAGCTCAGAGCCACAATTCCTCCTAGTTTCCTGGCCTGTAAGAGGACTCAAGCCATTTGTGGCCTCCTAGAAGGGAGTTGGCATCTGTGCCCCTTGGTATAAAGGCATCTTTCTGCGTGTCACCAAAGCTCCGCAGAGGAGGATGGAACACTAACGAGAGGCTAGAGATCCAGTCTCTCCTGGATGTTGTAATCCATGTGTCTGCTCTCACCCTGCCTCCTGGCAACCTTTGGAGTCTCCTCAGAGTTTCATACAGTCTTCATGGCTGAACGCCTGGCCCACCTGTGCTCTAGAGCAAGCTGGTTTTGTGTGTTCAGCTCATTTTCCATCTAGTTCCAGCTGACCCTGAGATGCTCTCTATTCTTTCTATCTTTCCTTCTGTCTCTCCGTGTCCTTCCCTCCCTCCTTCTCATACAGTAATGCTGCCCCTGACTCTGAGTGTGGGGCATAAGAAGGCTGTGCTAAACCCGCTGATCACAGAGAGCGGCTGAATGCTTCTAATTTTGGCAGTGAGACTTTACAAGTCTACATTCTCAGCATTGCCAACCATTTAAATGACAACAGCAAACCCCAATTTTTATCATGGGAGCCATAATTAAAATGACGACTGGAACAACGTGGGTACTTAGCAAGTCCTCATGGGTGGCTGACTCAGTGGTGGGTACTCAGGAAGTTGTGTGTGTATACAATGGACCACACTGGCACTTAGAGTGCCACTGAAGCCAGAATGCTTAGCAAGAAGCAGAAGGAACCCTCTGGCAGTGCTTTGACAGGCCACGGTGTTGAAAGGTCAGCAGCAGTCAAGGGCCAGGCTATTTGGGGAAGTTTTGAGGGTAAAGATGGTGACTCAGTGTGAGGGACGAGGAAGGAGAGCAAAGGATGCTCTAGAGGTGCAGAGGAGAGTGAGGGCCAGCCATGCCTGGGTCTGACAGGCCAGTCCCTGGCTGCCAGCAAACTGGCCCTGTTCTGCCCTCAGTGACTCTACCCTTTCTGATGATTTTGTGCTTTGTGATCCTGGACTGAGGCTACCCTGGACCTACATCCATGGCAGTTCCAGATAGAGCCATGGCTCTGAGCAAACACAATTTAAAACCCCAAAATTCATAGCCAGCCTATTGTCATCAGATCTTGGTAAACTTGCCATCACCCAGTGTGCCTTACTGTCTCTGATGCCCAGTCACACTGGGAAAGGCCAGCATAAGATACAGGTGGCTCCAAACCTGGAAGTTCCTGTGGATGCCGGGAAGTGCTTGCTGATGAAAGCATGATAAGCTGTCTCCAGAGAGGCTCAGGCAGAGCCTGACAAATACAGAGGCGAATGCTTGCAACCAGCCATTGGACTGAGCGTGGAGGCCCAGATGGAGAAGTTGGAGAAGGGACTGAAGGAGCTGAGGGGGTTTGCAGCCTCATGGAGGAAGCAACAGTACAACTGGCCTGAGCCCCTGGAGCTCCCTGAGACTGGACCACCAACCAAAGAATACACATGGAGGGACCCATGGTGCTGGCCACATATGTGGCAGAGGAGGGCCTTGTTGGCCATCAGGGGGAGGAAAGGCCCTTGGACCTGAGGGTGTTAAATGCCCCAGTGTAGGGGAATGCCAGGGAGGAAAGATGGGAAGGAGGGGGTGGGGGTTGGGGGGAGCACCCTCATAGAGGCGGGGGAGGGGATAGGGAGTTTCCAAAGGGGAAAACATTTAAAATAAAGTAAATATCCAAAAATATAAATAAATAAGGTACATCAGATTTTTTTTTAAAAAAAAAAAAAAAAAAGATACAGGTGGCCACTGAGCTGAGAAGGCAGTCACTGGCTTTCAAGGTGACTACTCCTCATGGCTCATCAGCTGAGCAGAGAGGTGTGACCTGCATAAATTTCCACATCAGTCTGTGAGCTCTGCTGCAGGTACTCCAAGACTCAGGCTTCTTTCTCTGTTTTTCAAATCTAAGTTGTTTCTGAGTGGCCTGGGAGCTTTTAGAAGCGATGACTACAGTTCTGAGCGTTCAGTGGTATCACTGGCCCCATGACCCTGGCCATACTGAACAGGGGTCAGGTGACCTCTCATCAGGGAGTCAGAAGGAAGAAGTGAATGCAGGTGCGCAGATGCTATTGGTTGACTATTGTTTCTAGCCTCTACTGTCTGTCCTGTCAGCAAAGCATTGTTTCCATTTTCTCTATCTCATAAACTATCCAAAAGTTCATGGAGCACCCCACAAAGCCCATATCAGAATGGGATTTCTTTTCTCTGTTTGAAACTCTTAGCAAATATTACTTGTTAATGTTCAGGAGCACACTACAGCAGAGAGGTATGAGCTATGAACAGCAGCTCCTGAGTCCCAGAGTAATGAAGCCATGCACATGCACAGTGAGGGGTGGTAATCGGGAAGCCTGGGGAAGCCTAGGCCTCAGACCCTAGACCTCAGCAGGCTTCTGCCCTTTTGAGCGTCAAGGGATGGCCTGGCCCTGACATGGAGCAGCTTAGCCTCACCAGTTCTCTTTCCCATGCAGCTTCATAGCCGTGGAGAACATCGATAGCTACTGTGTGCTCATCTCCTCCAAAGCTGTGTACTTCCTGAAGAGTGGGGACTACATAGACCGAGAGGCCATTTTCCTTGAGGTCAAATATGATGACCTCTACCACTGCCTTGTCTCCAAAGATCATGGGAAGGTGTATGTGCAAGTGACCAAGAAAGCTGCAAATTCCAGCAGCGGCGTGTCCATCCCAGGTCCATCCCACCAAAAGCCAATGGTGAGTTCAGCTGCTTCTTGCCACTCACGTGGACAAACCCTGCTCTACCCTGCCTGCTTTACTCTGAGGACTCCAGTGGGAGGTTTGAACTGCACTGAATGTTCTGCTCCCACTCTGCTGGAAGTCCTGGGTGTGTTCTCTTACATTTGTGTCTCAGTTACCTATCAACACGAAGCAGTGACGTGATCCATAGAGTTTTGTGTCCCTGAAACATGGTACTAAGTGCTGGCACCCGGAGTCCAGGACAGGGTACATCCTGTATTTTTTTTTTTTTTCTGGTATCAGAAAGCCACAACCTTTTGATCTGTGGACAGAAGTGATGTGAGATACGTTCAATAGATATTTGTACATCAGGATGGTGTTCATTTCTGTAGGGTAGGAGGTATTGTGTCAGAACTTTTGGGTGGAGATATACCCCAAAATTTCCAGCATGCACTTCCTGAACAGTGCTGTTAAGAGACAGAGGGGCCAGGGCAAGTGATTCATTTCTTCAGGCCACATAGCTGACTGTGGCACAGCTAGGGCTCAGACTTAGCTGACCCATCTGACCCCATCACTTGTGTCTAGTCCAAAGGACTTGCTCTGCTGAGCTGGGCAAGTGAGCCTGCAATAGAGCAGTTGTGAGAAAGCAACTCCATCTCCAGTCAGAGTTCAGGCGTTGGTCTTGCTGCTGCATCCCCAAAGCTTCACCCCTTCGAGAGGCTGTGTTCATCTCAGCTCTTTCTATAGACCAGAAAGGCCATCTTGCTGGGTTACTCCCCAGAAGCACTTCAGCATTCTCTGTTCTCTCAGGGATGAACTGGAATGGGTTTGAGCTTGTGAGCTCCTCCTGGGGTCAGTGACATAAATCAGAGCTGGATAGCTGTAAGTTAATGCCCCAAAGTGTGCATTTTCCACCAACTGTTCCTACCCATCCTGTCTTCCCCTTTCAAGGCAGGCTAGCAGTGAAGCACTCTGGGTAAGAAAGCCTTTAGGCACATACTTGCTGATTCTTCATGGGCCCAGCCACCACCAGGCTTTGAACTTGAATAAGGGGTTCAATCCATTGTCCTGCCTTACCTCTGAATGGAAGCTCATTAGTTATGGGTGGTGTTAGGCTGCCTGCAGTAACCTGGGACATAGACTAAAAGCTTGGATCAGAGTGAACCAGGCACAGGCCCCTGGGAATGTCTTTATCTTAGATGTTCAGATGGGAATTGCTTTGGGGTGGCTGTCCTCTGTTCATGCCCTGTGGTTGTGCTTCGCTGCCCAACCTCAGAGCAATGTGTTCATTCTTGTCTCCTCCCTAGGTGCATGTGAAATCAGAGGTCCTTGCTGTCAAGTTATCACAAGAAATAAACTATGCAAAGAGCCTCTACTATGAACAGCAACTTATGTTAAGACTCAGTGAGAATCAAGAGCAGTTGGAGCTGGACTCCTGAGGACATCCGGCTGCTGGAGAGAGATGCTCCAGACAGAAGCCCAACCCAGAGGGCTGAAGCCCAGACTCTGCTCCTGTTAGAAGGGAAGCCAGAAGAGGTTTTGGGGGGAAAATATCAAGGAACAAGGGAAAAGAAATTCTCACAGGGGGAAAAAAAATGTAAACAGAAACCATATTAGTTTGTGGGGCAGAGAGTTTCTTTAGATTATGGGGAAATAATTTTTAAAAGTATTGATGGAATAACGTTTTAAAATGTATTAAGATGGATCTAATTTTTAGAATGCCCTGTATTTTGTTAACATGTATATATGTACAACTGTGTGTTTGTAAATACATAGAAGCTTCTGAGCAGGGCTGTGCTGTTGTGAAGGTTTGTTACCTCTACAGTAATGTAAAGTCGGACTGGCCCTTCTGCCACACTACTTCTGCACGCCCCCTGCAGGGAGTCCCTGTGGGAACACATTTTTGGAAGGGGAAGGGTGCATTGTTCAAGTTGCAACTGCAGTCAGTGTTCAAAGGTGAGTCTTCAGTTACCTAGAGGCAAGCAGAAGCAGAGCCACCATGGAAATGACTAGAGACCAGCATGGTGCCCATCTTTGTTCTCACCCGTGTTACAGGCAGTGTTTAAAATTTCTCAGGCAGTTTTCTGATGTCTATCCATTTGGCTTTCTTCAACCACTCCACCCAACTGGGAGGGCAAACGTTAGTTGCTAAGTGTGTGCCTACACATCCAGGTTTTCTTCATGCTGTTTATGATTAAAGAAGTGCGAGGCATTGGTGGGTTCTCTTGACATAAATGGAAAAAAAGTCCCCTTCCCCACTGTGCTCTGTTTACTAAAACCACATGCTCACATCACAGCACTGTGGCCCCTGCAAACAGGATGAGAAGGGCGGGCGGTACAGGAGCCAGGGACTTCCTGGGTTGCACTTTGCGGCTTCCCTTTTCTAGGAGGAGTAAGCGAATTGGAGGTGGAGGGTGGGCCTCACCCTATACTACAAACCTTGTAGTTTTGGGTGGTTTGTTTGTGTGATTGTTTTGTATTGTTTTTAAATAAGTCTAGCCAATTTCTACAATTGTGTCACACACGTAGCTGAGGTCCAGGGTGACCCAGTGGGTGTGTTTTGGTATTTATAATTCTAATCCTTCCAAGACACAAACTTAGGGGATCTATTTTCCAAGCCCCATCCCCCCAATGTGTGTGTGTCTGTCTGTCTGTCTGTCTGTCTCTGTCTGTGCATGCACCATGGCACATAAGCATTGATAGGCAAGGGCACTCCTAAAGGAGCACTTGAGCTACGTAAGTGTTTTCAAGGAGCTATCTTCTTGACCTCCTCGTTTGCCATCTTCCCTGGACTAGAGTGGACTGGACTGGACTGGACTTTTGTGGGTTGGGTCTTTGGTTGGTGATTTGTTGCTCCCTAAAGAGGGCGTGATGTTGTCAGTGCCCTTGTTGGAGACTCACAGCTGAGGGGGAGGGATTAGTTCCTCATGGTCTTCCTCAACAACCTGGGGCCCCATCCCCACACAAGTCCAGCCTTTGGCCTTATTATCAGTAACTCACTACATGAGATCTTGGTCTCTTATAGAGGAGGCATCAGAGCCATTGCTTATGTGCGTCCCCTGCCATGTGCTGGGACAGTCCCTTCAAATATCCTAACCATTAGAAGGACCTAGTGTTACTAAGGGAAGGCTACCCTGCCTTGGGCCCCTTAAACTGGGTTTCTCAGTCTGCAGCTGGTGCTTCAGGAAGACCCAGGGAGAATCAGATACCCCCTTCGCCCCCCTCCCCATCTCCTTTCTAATTTAATCAGCTCTTTAAATAATTGTCCATTCTCCTGTGATGACACAGCCTCTTCCTGTGATATTTAGCCTTACAAGGAGCAGGTATTAAGATGGGGTTTGGAGACCAGATGGGGTGAGGCTGCAGGGTGAAGGGAGATCAACTTTGAGTTCTCAGTTCTCCCAGCCCAAAAGCCCTTGCCAGGCCTGGGAAATAGTCCAGATGCCTTCACCATTGCTTCCTGACTTGCCAGGACAGAGTCCAACGCCCCAGAAGAAACAGGCCTTGCCGCAGCTCCTGTTTCCTCTTAAGTTGGTATTCACCATGTGTCAGAGTCTCTGTTGGGACAATTTCATTCTGCCTCAAATACAGCACTTCTGGGAGAAGTTAGCGGATGAAGGGAAGCTGGATGAAGAGACCTTAGAAGCCACCCCGGTTCTTAGATCACATTGGAATGCCAGAAGGAGAACACCCTGCTCCAGGCCCACATAGAGGAGGCATAGAGGCAGCCTCTTGTGTCAGCCCCCACTCTTCGGTGGGGCATTCATCCCACCTCAGTGTTAGAAAGGATGCAGGGCCACTTTGTGTTCAAGTGTCATTTGTGCCTCAAAAAATAGAAGATAAAAAGCATCATAGCTGCTCACTGAATGGAAAATAAAATACCTGATTCTTCAATATGTATACACAGACTGTGCAAACTCCATACCCCAGAGTTAGCACATTCTATAAAATAAACTGCATTGTTGATTTCCCACATGTGTTTGCTTTCTTCCTTCTCTTCCTCTATCTCCTCCTCCCTCCTCCTCCCTCCTCCTCCTTCCTCCTCCTCCCTCCTCCTCCTTCCTCCTCCTCCCTCCTCCCCCTCCCTCCTCCTTCTTCCTCCCCCTCCCTCCTCCTTCTTCCTCCCCCTCCCTCCTCCTTCTCCTCCTCCTCCTCCTCCTTCTCCTCCATGTTGCCAGAACTCTAGAATCATCAGCAGTGACAAGACATCAAACACAGTTCAGCCTTGGCAGTCAGGGACAGGCAGCCCCTGCACTCCATCGAGGGACTCGCATCACCATTGGAGACTCAACATACCTGGAATGAGCAGACAGAAGTGGCTTTGCCCTCCAGTGGCTATGTGCTAGATGCTGTTCACTACCACCACCCTAGGGCTGATGGGCTAAGCCTGCAGGGTGGAGGTCATCATTTAAAGTTCAGACAGATGGAAAGGAGGCAGAGAAGGCCCATTTAGAGACTGGTGTTGATCCATGAGGGCATAACTCTCATAGGCGTTGATCCATGAGGGCATAACTCTCATAATAGGTTTCAGAGTTATACTAGCAAACGCATCTAATAAACCAGGAGGACTACATTCACATATCAGAATCAGGAGCAGTGGAGCAGTTGTGGGGGCTGGGGCTGAAAGCTGGATGAGAAGGAGAAAATCCAGGAGAAAATGGAGTGAAACCAGAGACACCGCATACTGACAGACACCTCTAGAGTGGCCATGGTAGAAGGTAGCTAATACTGTACCTCAAGAGGGAAGGGTGGCTAGAGGCAGGGATATATATATATATATATATATAAAATATTTTTTTCCCCAGCTGCTCAGACTGAGTTCTGGGTGTCCCTGGAGCCCAGACATTTCTATTTCTAGGCCAGCAACATAGCAAGGGAAAAAAAACCCATAGGGTAGGGGTGGTCATACGTGAGAGAAGATGGGTGGACATTTGACTGCTTCTGTGTTCTAGGGACATAGCTGATTATGACAGGGCAGGAGGTGATAGAGATAAAGATATGACCTCACCCTACAGGACAGTAGACAGGAGCAGGCCAGGGACAGTTTGTCGTGGTTTACTGTTGGGAACAGTGACTGCTGACTTAGAGCAAGTACTTTCAGTGTCATTTTTATAGACATACTGATTTTATTCCTTTAATTTTTTTATTTCCTTACCATCTGAATTACATGCATTTAGTGTGTATGTAATGTGGGAGGAGCAGACAGACAGACATCGTATGGGTACTGAGGACTGAACTCAGGCCATCAGGCTTGGCTGCAAGTGCATTTATCTGCTGAGCCATCTTGCCAACTCAACCTTTCATTTTTTAAACTTAATATATTATGTGGTAGATTTCCTGATAGAGCCCACCCTTTATCCCTGGGGCAGTTCTCATTTCTACAGTATGTGTAAACTTGTTAGTCTTTTGATATGTCTTGTTTCCTTTGCTGCTATTTTGAGTCTTTGTATCTATAATGTAAGAAATATCTTTGGTTTTCTTAAATGGATCAGAGGGCTATCCACATTCTTCTGGCTTGTCCCACTTAAGTTACAGTAAGGTTTCCTGTTCTGGTTTTCGACGCTTAGATGAGAGTGCATATTTTGCATCAGTTCCTTTAATCACTGTCCCACTGTCTGCCAATTGGGGTAGTTCAGATTTTCCACTTCTTAGGTCAGCTTTGGCGACATTAAAACAAAACAAAAAACCATGATTTAGTTCTCATAAGCCTTTTTGTTCTCATATAGTTGCTTTTAGCTTATTTTAGCGCCATCTGTGCTTTCACAGTCTAAACTCTACATATTTCTACAGCTTGGTTTAAGTCTATTGTCCTTCTTTAAATAACTACTCTGAAATTCCCTTCTCTTTGCTGCTTTGTTTTTGTTACTCTTGATTCATTTTGATTTATGTTACTCCTCCTTGCTTTCTAAGGTAGGTTCGGTCATGCCTTGGTATCCTTGGAGACAGCATCCCCATCCCCGTGGATTCACATGCTCAGATGCTCAAGTTCTTGATGATAACATGTGTTTGCATATTGAGGTGATTAAATCTTGTCAGCTTGAATGGATTTGGAGTCACCTAGGAGACACACTTCTCGGCATGTCCGTGAGGGTGTTTCCGGTTTACCTGGGGTGGGGAAGGTGTACTATGAATGCAGGAAGTTCCAGCTCATGAGCTAGAATCCCAGACACACACACACACGTACAAAAAACAACAACAACAAAAAGTTAAGAAAAAAAGAAGGAAGAAAGCCAACTGAACAACAGGATTCATCTTTCTCCATTTTCTGACTGTGGATGCAACAGGACCTGCTGCCTCATAATCCTGTCACCATGCCTCCCGACCATGGTGGACCAAACCTTTGGACTGTGAGTATAAATAAACCCTTCTTAAGTTGTCTTTGTGTTGAGTGTTTTGTTGTAGCAATGAGAAAAGACACTGCCATAGAAAATTCATCCTAGCAGTGGGCTGCTGCTGTAAAAAACCCTATCCATGTGATTCTTAGGCATTTAGAACTCGTTTGTAGAAGGAATGTACAAGAGTTTGGAGCGTGGGACCAGAGAAGCCCTATGTGATTCTGTAAGCAGAACTTAATGGAACATTCCGGTAGCGGTCTGGAAACCCAGAGTCCTGATAGAAGTGCATACAGTGGAGGCTGGGCTCATGAGGTATTAGAGTGGGACAAGGATTCTATTAGGAACTGGAGTAGAGGCCATTCATGTCACCTTCTGGCTAAGGGCCTAGCTATATTCTGCCCTCGACCTAATTTGAGTAAGGCTGAATACAGGCATAATGGACTAATTTGTTTTTCATAGGAAATCACAAGACAGCTAGCATCCAAGCTAGGGCACAGTTACTTGCTACTGCTCTTGTGCAGGTTTCTGCTGGCACAGTACAGCCAGTAGAGCAGACAGATGTAAAAAATATTCAGTTTTGTGATAAGGAAGTATCTTATTCACTGTGCTGTTGTTGTGAAAAGACACATGATCAAGGCAACTTACAGAGGAAAGCATTGAATTGAAGACTTGAAGTTCAGAGGGTGAGTCGTAACAGTCATGGCAGGAAGCATGGCATCGGGCAGGCATGGTGCTGGAGAAGAAGCTCACATCTTACCTGCATGCCCAAGGCGGAGAGACTGGAGACTGGGCCTGGAAGGCACTTTTTAAATCTCAAACTGGCCCCAGTGACACACCTCCTGTCACAAGGCCACACCTTCTCAAACTCAGGACTAAGCATTGTAATATATGCGCCTATTGGAGTCGTTGGCATCCATGCCACCACAGGGCATATACAAGTAAATTCAAAGTTGCCGGTAAGGAGGGTGCAGAGAAAATGGGGATAATTGTTCAAGGAGGGGGTTCACTTGGAGAGAGGAGAGACTTTATAGTGAGACTCCAGGAGAGGTACCTCACTGAGCCTCCAACTGGTCAAAGCCTGAACAGAGAATGCCACTGTGGGACTTTCCTGCTGCAAACTGGGGCAAGTGTTTCCCAAGCTCGGCTACCACTGTGCACAGAGGCCCTACAGCCATGGGGGAAAGGGCCACATGGTATCTTGAGCTCCCAGCAGAACTTGATAGTATCACCCACACGGTATTCGTTTTACAGGCATAGAAAAATGCGTGAACTACAGGGTTGTGAAGACTAGCACCCATGTTCCTGAAAGCCACTGAGTGTGTTACTTACAAGGTTGGGGACCCTGCAAGGAGGCTGGGAAACACCATTGCATGACTCTGGGAAGGAAAAGCCTAAAGTGTAATGGAAATGCCTGGGGGGTAGGGATGCCAGGTCCATGAGATGTCTGCCAAGGAAAGGAACAAGGTTACCGGAGGCTGTTGGGAGTCCAGCTGATACCACCAGGAGCCCAAATGCAAGCTTTGGTGTTTGCCTGGCTGAGTTCTGATCTTGCTTAGGTCTAGTCTTTCCTAGCTATGCCTTTTTGGAATAGGCATGCTAACTGTTCACCATTGTATATTGGAAGTATATAAAGTCTTGTAACTTATTTTATACGGCTGACAGCTAAGAGATTCCCTGAGTTCCAGAAGAAACCCCACAGTAACACTTTTGGTCAATCTAGAAACTTAAGATTTTAGGGACTTTGAGAGATGGACTAAATGCGTTTTGTGTCATGGAATTGACACGAGACTTTAGAGAGCAGAAGCACAGCACTGTGGTTAACAATGATGTGTTTGGTGGGTCGGGTTACAAGGTGTGAACTTATGATGGTGGGTCTTCAGTGTCAACTTATCTGGCTTTGGAATCACTCAGACAGCTCTGCCCATGTCACTGAGGAGTTTCCAAAGAGCCTTCACTGAGGAGGGAGACTCACCCTGACTATGGGTGGCACCATCTCTTGGATACCATCCCATGGAATAAGAAGAAGGAAAAGGAGGAGACCAGCTAAGCACATACATTCAGCTCTCTGTAAAGGCTATGTGACCAGCCATCACACTGCTGCCATGCCTTCTTACCATGATGGAGAGGTATTTTATCACAGAGAAAGGTAAAGAATACCAAGAGTGAGGTAAACCCTTCCTCCCTTAAGTTGCTCTTGTCAGAGTAATTAATACACATATAAACTACACACACCCTCCTGCGTGCCTTACTGTATCTCTAGCTTACTTATAAGACCTTGTATGTTGTTCCCTTCAGATTGCTATGACTGTTGCTCTCCTAAATTATATTTGAGTGGGTCGGTGTATATTCATACAAACAGGGCACACATGAGAAAATCAATGACACCTTATGGAAGTTGGTATTCTCTTTTCACCATGGGGGTCCTGGAACTCAGACTCTAGTCTTCACACAGGGCAGCAAGAGCCTTTACCCGCTGAGGCACTTCACCAGCCTCTACTGCTTTCTCAAATCAGAGTAACTATGGTCACCCTCATATGATTGGACATGTTAACATTCTGTCTTAGTTAGGGTTTTACTGCTGTAAACAGACACCATGACCAACGCAAGTCTTATAAGGACAACATTTAATTGAGGCTGGCTTACAGGTTCAGAGGTTCAGTCCATTATCATCAAAACAGGAACTTGGCAGCATCTAGGCAGGCATGGTGCAGGAGGAGCTGAGAGTTCTACATCTTCATTTGAAGGTTCCTAGCAGAATACTTCACCCACTCCAACAGGACCACACTTTCTAATAGTGCCATTCCCTGGGCCAAGCATTCACAAACCATAATATATTCCTTTGTGGCAGGAAGGGGAATCAAACTGGAAAGGAAGTGACTCCTCAGTGATGTAACTGCCAGTAAGTTGGACAGGAGTCTTCTGCAACATAGAGTTCCTGAGCCATCAACCATACTATGAAGAGTTTTTCAATAACATGGCTACCTGAGTCACCTCTGTTTTTCTAGGGTTACCTCTCACTTATGCTCCTGTGAGTAACCCCAGAAAACTTATTGGCCCCCCAGGCTGAACTTAGATGGAGTTGTTTCTTTGGTGCCGGTGTCCTTTCTGGGGTGAAGAGACATTTCTTTGTATCTCCCCAGGAAGTCACATGACCCTAATGCAATGATGTATTTAAATAATTGTCAAGACCATGCTAATGTCATAGAGAGCAAGTCGGTTCACTTTTAAGCACAGCTCACCTCCCAAATATGTCCCCTTCCCTCTACCAACATGGAACTGGCAGGTATGATGAGTAGAGACAGGCAGGACCGAGTCTCTGTTTTGTTTTGTTGTCTCTTTCACCTTGCTTCTCAACCAACACTGGTGTTTTAAGATTATAAATTCGTCTGAGAACATGCCTGTTTTCCTTGTCAATTTTGACAGTAAAGACTATTTCCTTTGCTACCAGTTTAGGCAGTAAGAATTACCTAGAAATATGTTCAATTTCTAAACACTTTTATATTATCTTCCATAAATTGGTGTTTTGAAATTTTTATTGTGATGTCACAACAGGGCACTGTGACATCACAATTGAGCTTTGTGATGTCATAATTCATGTTTTGAAGACTAAGACTGCATTGTGATGTAACCGTGGAACATCAAGATGTGACAGGGGAGCATTCTGATGTCACAATTCAGTAACTGCACTATCAGAATGTACCACTGTTATGTCATCATGCAGGATTGTGATGTCGCCTTGGAGCATTGTGATGTCACACTAAAGAGTTCTGATGGCCCAGTGGAACATTATGGTGCCGCAATTGAGAATTGTGATATCACAATGGAGTATTTCCAGTATCACAATGTGGCTTTGAGAAGGAGTGGAAATTGCAAAGGTCCTGAGAAGGGAGAAGGCATAGTCGACAGGAGTGAGTGACACTAGACTCTCAAGGACATGTGGTTGGGTTCAGTGACATGGAGGACGTTACCTCTAAGACAAGTTTTACTGATATTTGGGGAGTAGAAGTCACATTATAGAGGGTGAACCTAGCCCACAAGGTGGCTCAGCTGGTCAAAGCACTTACTTGCTGTGCAGGCATGGTGATCAAGTTGGATTCTGGAACTCACATAAATAAAAGGAGAGGAAGAGAATGAAGGTGTCCTCTGGCATCCACACAGTCACCATGGCACATGTGTACACACACACACACACATACACACAGAGACATCATACATACACATTACACAAATACCATAATAATAAATAAAAATTTTAAATTAAGAAAAAGCAGTAAATTGATTAAAAGAGAGATAAAGTAATATTGATTGACAGGTCAAATGGAGATAATGATGTGATAGGGTAGCCAGGCTCTCCATATGGAGCTTTTGCTGTTAATGGTTGCTGACAGAGTGAGAGGTGTTTCTTCAGTGGCTTATCCACTAGTAAGCTGTCAGTGCTCCTGTAAGCAACCATAATAAAACTCAGTGGCTCAAAGAAGAGAAGAAAGTAGAGGGCAGGCAAGATGGGAGGAGGAGGGGATCAGCAGGAGTGAGAGGGGGACAACAGAGGGCAATGAGGTGCACATGATCAAAATACATTATATGCATGATGTCATGTCACAGTGAAACCCATTATTATGCATAATTTGTGTATAATAATTAAAAAGAGTGGGGAAGACTCTAGCCCTCATTTCCAGCATATTCCTGCATTTAATCAGACTAATAAATCATGGCAGATGATGGTTCAAAAAGATGGATGAAGCCCGGCAGTGGTGGCGCACGCCTTTAATCCCAGCACTTGGGAGGCAGAGGCAGGCAGATTTCTGAGTTCGAGGCCAGCCTGGTCTACAGAGTGAATTCCAGGACAGCCATGAGAGAAACAAACAAACAAACAAACAAAAAAGGATGAAAATGCTTGTCTGATTGCACCCTCGTGTGTGACCACTTACAATTTGTTTGGTTTAAAAGTATTTGACACTGAAGCAATGCAGGCCAGGATGCAACATTTCTGTGTTTTGTAAATGCAAACTTTAGTTCATACATGAAATATAGAAAAGATAAATGCAGGTGTCAGGCCTATAATCCTGTTACCTGGGAGACTGAGGCAAGACAACTGAAAATTCAAAGCCAGCTTAAACTACATAGCAAACCATGTCAGAAGAGAAGGAAGGAGGGAGGGAGAGAGAGAAGTTAGTTACATTAGTAGTATGTTCCAGTTTCATTCTGTTTCTGTGATAAAACACAGCACATCTGGGTCACAGTCCGATATTGAGGGAAATCAGGGCAGGAACTTGAAGGGAGACCTGCTTGCTATTCCATGCAGCATTGCCTCTGACCAGGGAACTCACTTGCCGAGGCCAATGAAGTACAGCAGGAACCGTGGAGGAGGATGCTTGCTGACTCATCACAGGCTCATGCTTAATTACTCTTCTTATGCAGTTCAGAATCACATGCTCAGGGAATGGTTCTGCCCACAGTGGGCTATGCTCTCCTACACCAATTAATAGTCAAGACAATACCCCACAAATGTGTCCACAGGCCAATATGATCTGAGCAATCTCTCAAATGAGATACTCAGGTAACCCTAACTGGGCATGTTATAACTCAATAATAGCTGAAATCTGTGTGTGTGTGTGTGTGTGTGTGTGTGTGTGTGCGCGCGCGCATATATCTACATTTTGTCTTGTATGTATGTGACTGTGAGTATGTGTGTATGCGTGCGCATTGCAATTGCTGTATGTATGAGTGTATGAAGTCAACAATTACAATCTGAGGGTGCGTGAGATCTGGCTCTTTTGCCAAAGCCAAGTCTACCTTGTGTGAACTCTTCCATTTCACAAGGGCATCACTTCCCACCACTGTCTGTGGCACCCACTCTCTCTTTAGTGTCAGGCCCTGTGACAAAGCCTCCTGGTCTGTCAGAAGACCCCCTTTCCTCTCAGATTTGCAGTCATCAGGCTCACTGTAGACAAACATCTCTTCCTTACCCAGCTTTTTGAGAACTATCCCTGGACAGTTTGAGCATCCTTCAGGCTTCCAGTGTCAGCATCTGTGGGGCAGTGATCTGGCAGGCAGTCTGGCACTTGGTTGAGCACAGGCTGAAAACTCTGGGAGCCCTGGCAAAGTAATTCGCAAGGGACCAGAAACGTTATGCCAAGGCTCCCAGGAGGCTTTTGGCTCTGGTTGATGTCACATATCATGCCCCAGGTAGAGGCGTGGCCACACAACCCCAAGCCATCCCCATGTTAATTAGACACTAGAGGCTTAGCCACGCCCCTTCCCAGTTACTATATCTGCCCAGCCTCTCTGGGAGAGGCGGGGGTACAATTCCATTCATGCCACTCTCCACATGATGAAAATAAACATCTTAGAATTATGGACTGTCTCTTCGATTAATGAGCCACGGCTAATCTCTTGCCGAGGGAATCCCAGCACTCCCAGACAGTACCCATTCACCCAAACCTAAGCAGTTAGCCTGGAGCCCCAAGCCGACGAACCCAGTCTTGGTGGGAACCCCAACTGTGCTCCGGCTAGCCCATCTGCAGCACCCTGCAGCGACTGTGGTGCCCTGGGATAGAGAACCCATTTCCTGAGAATGGCCCCCTCCCCCACCCACGGGCAGGGCTCACAAAGGCTTCCCACAGCCCCCACCTGCCTGTCGGACTGTGTGGGAAGACTCTCACCCACTTTCCACGTGTCTGTTGTCCCATCCAGAACCACAGCGCCCGGGACAGACACATGGGGCTTCTTTCCACCGCACTACGATTGATCCCAACAAGCATTTGTGACCCCTCTCACCTTGAGGTCATTAAACTTCTGTCCAATACTTTTTCTGCCACCAAATTCTTCAGAATTCTCTGTTTACTTTTTATAGTTTCTTTCTTTTCTTTCTTTCTCTTTTTTCCCCTTCATTTCTTTTTCTTTTATCACAGAATTTTTAAAACTCACTATTTCAATGTTCCAGGCTCCAGGTTCCTTTTCAGACTGTGTGCCTCAGCTCCTAATTGCTGGGATCCTAATGTTACCTTTTGTAGACGTGTGATGGTATTAAATCCTCTTACAAGTTACTGCAGGATTCTAGCAAAGCTGCTTGACATAGTGCAATAACAAAATTAACTAATTAAGACATTAAGTACTTTAAAATACATGTAAAGTTCACAAAAGAACTAGTTATGTCTGTCTTATACTATAATACTTTTTTTTTTTTTTTTTTACTGACATGATTATATATTTTAAAAGTTCAGGAGCCATTGAGGTGACTCAACAGATAAAGGTATCTGTCATCAAGCCTGGTGATCTAAATTCAGTCCTTGAAACCCATAGGGTGGAAAGGGAGAATTGACTCCCATAAATTTTCCTCTGACCTCTGCATGTGTTCTTAAATATGTACATATGCAGACAAAATAAATAAGATGAAAAAAATCTGACAGCTTAAATAAAGAGAAACATTTTTCAAAGATAAAGTTATAATATAATATTCTATTATATGTAGTATATAAATTTATAAACTATACATTATATTAATATATTAATAATATATCTCTAATATATATTCACTATTTAATGAATATAATAGAATAATAAATAGAAAATCTGAATCTCTATCACATAAATTAAATTTGTAATTAATTTAAATCCTCCCCATGAAATCCCACCCAAGCTGGCTCCATTTGTGAATTCTATCAAACATTTAGAGCCAGATTAGTGTCAGTTCTGTATAGGTTCACACAGGAGAGAGAAGGTACTTTCAACTCATTTTACTCTGACACCAGAACAAGATGAAGACTTTATAAAAAAGAAAACTAAAGACACAGGTAGTAGAGGTGGTGGCACACACCCTTAATTCCAGTACTTGGGAGACAGGCAGGTGGATCTCTGTGAGTTTGAGGTCAGTTTGGTCTACAGAGTGAATTCTCGGACATCTAAGACTACACAGGGAAACCCTGTTTCTAAAAACCAAAAATAGGAAGAAGAAGAAGAAAAAGAGGAAGAGGAAGAGGAAGAAGAAGACACAGAGATTGTGAAATATCATCAAAATTTAGCGATTGTTTTAGACATGCAGCCTAATTGGCTTACTCATTTTTATTTTTGTATAAGTATGCGTTTGTTTGAGTATATGCCACTTGTGTTTAGGTGTTCACGGAGGCCAGAGAAGGCATCAGATTCACTGGGACTGGAGTTAGAGAAAGTTGTGAGCTGCCTGATGTGGGTGCTGAGAACTGAACTCAGATCCTCTGTAAGAGCAGGAAGTGTTCTTAACTATTAAGCTTTCCATCTCTCTAGCCCAAATGCAATTTACTTAAAAATAAGGAAACAGTTGAACAGACACTTGATGGAAGGGTCAAACAGGGTTAATGAGATGACTCAGCAGGTAAAGGCACTTGCTGCCAACCCAGTGACCTGAATTTCAACCCCTGGATCCACAGTAAGGAAGGAAAGTACATATCCTCTCAAGTATCCTCTGAACTACACACGGTGCACATGCACAGCTCTCTAACTGAATAGATTCAAGTAAGCTGTCAAAAGAATTACACAAACAGTCCATGGTTTCTGAAAGCTCTCCAATGCCACTCAAGGAAATGCAAATTTAAATTTCAAACACTATTGCTCCAGTAGAATGATTAACATGAAAACATCCGACAATAACAAGTGTTGACAAGGGTGTGGAATACCTGGAATCCTCATCTATTGCTGGTGGAGATGTAAAATTACCCTAGAAAAAACTTGGCAATTTTTCAAAGCATTAGACATGTACTTATCTTGTGACCCATTAGTCCTAATCCTTGGCATCTACTCAAAAGGAAGGAATATGTGTCAACATGGAGACACGTACACAAATATTCACCCACAATAGCCTCAAACTGGAAACAAATCACACATCCATCACTGGGGAAGGAGTCAACAAACGATATGACAACATAATATTGTGGTACTGCTCCGCCATCAAAATAAACCCGACACCCACACTTGTATGGACCAATCCCAGCATGGTTTCCATCTAAACTTTCCAAAGACAACCAAGTCAGCGATGTGCAGGATGTGGAAATGGGATTAACAAACAGGGACAACTATGGAAATAGTGAGGACAAAAGACAGGAGGATGAGGTTACACTCAGACAGAGAAAAGATATTTGGCTTAAGAATTAGCCTAAGCTTTAAGAGTGTGTGCCTGAGAGAGAAAAGGGCAGAGTGGGAAGAGAATTTAGAGACAAGGGGTGGGAATATCTGCTATGCTTTACTGGGCAGTGCTCAAATTCTCCTTCTTTCTGGAACTACCCTTTCTCCATGGGGACCTATCTCTCTTCCTTTCTGAGTCCTCACTGACAGCCTAAGAGAGCAGCACGTCCCATCACTGGCCATTCAGCCAGGTGCTCTCTCTGGCAAAGACCAGACAGTTTCTAGAGTAGTTATGTGACCCAGGGCTGGCCCATCTATGTGCTTCGATCCTTTGAGGGAGAACATCCCAGAACAGAATGTGGCTCTTTCTTCCACCAGACTTCAATTGTCAGACATAAGAGTGGAGCTGCCAGGAGGCAGTGTGGAAGGAAGGCTTGTCCCAGAGTGACAAACCAGACATAGAACAAGCTCAGAGGTTTGCTTAGGTCATAGGTCATTTACAACAGGAAGGGTGGTGATAGCAAGAGTCACAAGGTCCATTCTGGACACCTTGAACAGAAAGCCCTGTAGATGGATAAGAGGCTTGCAGTCACTCCCTCAGAGAATTAATTCTGATTAAACAGAGAGGAATGAAAGACAGTGCACCAAGGGAGCAAATTGAATTCAGCTAGAGGAGGTGGAAACAAGGAAGGTCGCCAGGAAGAGAGCACAGATGCCTGTGGAAAGGACAGGGGTGCCTGTTCCACCCATCCTGAGGTCAGGTTGTGCAAGATTGGGCCAGATTAGGAAACTAGTAGGTGACATGCTCCCTGAAAGTTCTGGGAGTCCTGGCCAGAAGCCAGCCTAGGTTCCAAAGGTTAAGCCGGGGAGGCAGGCAGGTTCCTGCCTCTAAAATTTGGCTCTATGAGAGAGGGGTGGCTGTGTTTTGTTTTGTTTTAGGGGTTTTTAAAACAGCAGGGAGATGTGTAGGCTTGTAGTAAAGGAGAGACAGGAGGAGGAGAGGAAGAAAGGAATCGGGGAGAGAGGAACAGTAAGACTGGAGGAGAAACATGCAGCCTGAACTCTCAGGCACTGTGCTGGAGCCCTGCTGCTGCTGCTGCTGCTGCTGCTGCTGCTGCTGCTGCTGCTGCTGCTGCTGCTGCTGCTGCTGCTG
>JADRCH010000335.1:535654-558154 GCA_019843965.1 Rhynchomys soricoides
TGCTGCTGCTGCTGCTGCTGCTGCTGCTGCTGCTGCTGCTGCTGCTGGGACATGCCTGTGTCCTCGATGCATTTGTCTCCGTTTGTTAGGTGACCTTCCAACAATTATGTGGGTGGAATGAGAATCTGGAGGGTTTGAGAGGAAGCAGAACCGTAAACTCCATTGTGGGGCAGAAACTGTTCTAGACCCGGGGCCTACTTAGCTGAGGCAGGTGGAGGAAGTGGAAGCAAGAGCAGAACCCATGCTGCACCTTAGTGCCCTTTTTAGCAGGTCTGCCTGAACACCTCAGGAAGAGCAGACTGAGAAACAAAGGAACCCTCTTATCAAGGCCACCTGTGGGACTCAAAATATTTAAGCAGCCTCATTTTAAAAGCAGAAAAAAGAAATTACGTTTGTTTCTTGGTTTTGTTTTGATTTGATTAAATGGATTAATTTAATTTAATTTGATTACAGCACTGGGGAGGCAGAGGCAGGCAGAACTCTAAGTTTGAGGCCAACCTGGTCTACAGAATGAGCTCCAGGACAGCCACAGCTACACAGAGAAACCCTGTCTCGAAAAACCAAAACAAAAAAATCAAAAGATTGCGTAAGAGTCTCTCCACGCAGGTATATAACGAGAGCAGTCTCTCCCTGCAGCCCCCCGAAACTCCCCCTGCAGCCCCCGAAACTCCCCCTGCAACCCCTCATGCCCTGTTCCCCCCCTTCTCTCAGTTTTCTTTGTCCTGGATAGTTTCTATTCTACTTCCATACCATCTGTGCACATACGATTTTAGGTGTCCATATAAAATATAGGACGTAAGTCATGAGATGCTCAGCAGGTGAAGCACTTGCTGCACGCACCCGAGGACCTGATCAGTCCACATACGCAAGAAGCAGAGACCAAACTCCAGACTAGTTCTCTAAATTCCACACGAGTAACTTGTCATGTACACACACATACACGTATGTGCATATACCACACACCACATTTACACACCCTTACACACACACACCCTTACACATTCACCTCACAACACACTTATACACACCACACACACAACACACATAGTTATATATATATACACACACACACACACTACACACACACACACTACACACACACACACACCACACACCACACACTTACTTCTGAGTCGGACTTCATTCACTGATCTGCATTTCTTCAGCTGTACTGTTTTTCTTGCAAACGACCTAACTTGATGCTTCTTCATGGCTTAAAAAGCTGCCATGTATCCAGCCCTCATTTTATCAGTTCCTCTGTCAGTAGTTTGGTTCCAAAAAGTAACCATTCAAGTCCTGTTATGTAGCTTCAGAGTCATGGTCCTCCTGTCTCACCCTCCTGAGATGATACATGTGCACTACCAGGCCTGGCAAGAAATAAATTTTAATGATACGTTTAATAAAACACACACACAAAAGAATTGTGCAATGTGACATCAATGTATAGAATATTGACAGGCTTATTGATATTCTCATTTTGTACCTAATCTTCAAAGACTGTCATAACCAGGCACATACCAGTGCTCTTGAGAACTGGTAGCAGACCACATTGAACACAGTGTCACTTACTGTAAACTTTTTTCCTTTTGGTGTGTGCATGGATAGTTGACACAGAGTCTCATGTAGCCCAGTCTGATCTTAAGCACATTCTGTAGCCTAGGCTGGTATTCTCCTGCCTCAGCCTTCTGCATGCCGGGATTACAGGTTCATACCACTTTTCCTAGCCTCTTGAAGCCATTTTGTTTGTTGTTTTTTGAGACAAGGTATCCCAGGCTGGCATTGAACTCTTAATTCTTCTATATCAGTCCCCTGAGTGTTGAGATTACAGGTTTGAGATACCACATCTGGTGGTATAAAATGTTTTTGAGGTATCTGGATTCAGGACCTTGAGGGTATGACATGGGGAACCTGGTCCTAGAACCCTTATTCTTGGTGGCCAGGTCTTCTTCACCTGTTCCTTGCCTGATGAAGAGAAGCCAGCTGTGGTCCAAGACTGTGGTCCTGTGTGACATCTCCATGTAGACATTATGCTATAAAGATCCAGGATACATGCTGTGTTCTCAAAGCTGGACCTTAAGGGCTGCTGGAAGTGATACCAAAGAGCAAGACAACTTTGCCAGGGAAGGACAGAGATGAAGCCGTCAAGGCGGTAGTGAGATTGAGATGCTCTCAAAGCTGCCAGGATCCCTGACCTTTGTTCTGGAGGCCATGGAGATTCACACCTTTGTATGGGACAGTGAAAGTTAACTTAGTCCCTGGTTGATCTAAGGCTTGAAGTCCCAGAAACCCTGAAGGGACAGTAGGTGCTTCACCTGATTCCCAGGCACTAGGCCCCTGTCATTAGCTGCAGTCCCCCATAGATTTGTGGCCATCAGTCACGTTAGAGCAAAGCTCCAAGCTCCTCCACATATAGAAGATGTGACCTGTGGTCACATAGGCTCAAGTCAGATCTCCATTTTAATGAGATACCTAAAGGCCTGGAAGTTTAGCCAATAAGGTTTCCTTCCCAGACATTCCTAGCTGCAAAAGGTGTTTAACCTCAGGCCCACCCTGAGAAGGTGGTATGGTTTTACTCATCCACTTTCTGCCATGACAATAAAGGCCTTAAACCATGGACTACCTCTTTTCATCAGGATCTGCAGTGGTGAGCTATTGAGAAGGCCTTTGCCTAGAGAGCTACCAGGGCACTCAATTCTCAACTCTTCTGAGGCTTCCAGCAGCACCTGGGTGTCCAAGAACCTGAGAACCAGATGGCCCCAGCCTTGTGACAGGCCCAGTGACAACCGAACCAGCTCTGGCTGTCCTGCACCTTAGACTGGGCTTCCCCACACCCAGAGCAGTGGCCCCAGGGCTTCCCTATGGCCCAACACCTACCCGGGGACTCGTGGGGTAAGTACCATCAAAACTCCTACATCCTGCCTGTGGCCGAGCAGATGCAGGACTGATTTACCCTACACCTTTGTACAGCCTTGGGCCCAGGGGAGCTTCTTAATGGGCCAACGACAGGATGTTATGAGATGTTCAACCTCAGGCTGGGAAAATGACAGATCTTCTCAGCTCTGGAGAGCACAGAGGTTAAACACTGGGTAAGGAATCATTGGAGACAGAGGACAAGCTCACCCAGAGGATGAGAAGGCCATGGATTCCGCATTGCTGAGAAGCAGTAGCATCAGAAGAAATGAGGCAGGATGGCGCTAGCGCATTTCCTCTCATCCCGCTGGCCCTGGGCCAGCCAAGTCCACCAGGAGTGTGATCTGTATTCTCAAAGTTTGATTCCTAAAATGAGTAGCCTGTCCCTTTCATGAATCCTTTGAAGCTCCCTTCTCACCTCTGAGAAAGCTACATTTGAGAGCATTTTCTTGTTGCTTCTGGGGTCTGTTGGGAGATAAACCTTTGTGGGTCAGAAGCAGGCCCTATGTTGTTTGTGCTCTAAGAGCTTGGCTTTGTTTGCCAAACACTAGCAAGATTAGGCAACTCTGCAAACAGAACCAAGGTCCTGGCCAGCTGCCCAGGGTGGTTACAGCACTGGGCACAGAGGCAGAAGAAGTGCATGTGGACACACACACACACACACACACACACACGCACGCGCGCACACACACAGTTCAGGCAGGCAAGAGAAGTTACTTGGACACCTTGGTGGTCGCCTTTGCCTGGCTGTCCAGATCATTAATCATAAATAGGTACAAACTTTAGCCAATTTATTTCAGAAGATGACATCCATTGTAGCTGTAAATGCTGAGAGATTGTAGGAGAAAGAAAGCATCCAAGTTGATCAGTTCTTACCAGCTCATATTTTGAACCTAAACTAGTAGAGCTCGCACAAATGAGGATAGAATGTTTGTGGCTATTGGTATTTTAAAATTGACCTTTACAACTCTTTTTAAAAGGCATTTAACATTGTTGTGTATATATGTGTGTGCCTGTATGACTATGTGCACTGTGTGCATGAAGGTACCCTCAGGTGCTGGAGAGCACCTTAGATCCTTTGGAACTAGAATTGCACATGGTTGTGAGTTACCTGGTGTGGGTGCTGGGATCCAAAGCAGAGTCCTCTACAAGGCATCTGCAAGATGGTTCTCTCCCCCCCCCTTCTTGCTCTAGCCCCGCTCACTCCAGCCCAAAGATTTATTTATTTATTATATGTAAGTACACTGTAGCTGTCTTCAGACACACCAGGAGAGGTGTCAGATCTCATTACAGATGGTTGTGAGCCACCATGTGGTTGCTGAGATTTGAACTCAGGACCTCCGGAAGATCAGTCAGTGCTCTTAACCACTGAGCCATCTCTCCATCCCCTACAATTTTTTAAATGTTATGTGTATAGCCACTTTACCTGCATGTATGTATATAAACATTTATGTACAGTTCCCAGAGATGCCAGAAGAGGGTGTTGGATCTCCTGGAGTGACAGTTACAGACAGTTGTGAGCTACCATGTGAGTGCTGAGGACCAAACTTGAGTCTTCTGAAAGAGCAGTCAGTGCTCTTAACCACTGAGCCACCTCTCCAGCCTATAGTTTATAAAATTTTTTTAAAATACTAACAAACTGAAAACAGAGTGATTCATTTTTTACAAACTACCTTTAAGAGTGGTTAATTCCATCCTGAGACAAAGTGATTGGTAGACTTAGCCCTAATTCATAGCTTGCCTCTTTAGCTTGGCAAATGTTTTAATTTGGGGGTTAAATTCCCTTTGGATCTTCTCAGTGGAAAACATCCTAAGCACATCTCTCTAGAAGATGAAGTGATGTTGAGAAAGAGAACAGGAAGTTGGTTACATTGAGATCGTTTGTTGCACACTATCTCCTGCCTTCTGTGTTTGCTTTTGTTTACGGTTGCTTTGTCATTTTCTTGCCTCCCACTCCTATTATCTACTCGTCAAGTTCCCCTCCCTGGTCTTTTGTGTATTTTTCCAGACACATGCGCGCGCGCACACACACACAAGTATATGTGTTTCATACACTATAATCATGCATATCTATATATTCTCTGCCCTTTTTATTTTTATGACAAAAATTTAGTTTATTTTTCCTTGCATTTTCTTTAAGAAAATGTCTTAGAAATTATTCTATATCAACACATAGATCACATTCTATTTTTCTTGGCCCAAATAGGATTTCCATTGCATATACAGTATATAGCAGTGCCCTACCGATGGCCACTCAGATTTTTTTTCCCAGTCTTCTTGTTATTGCAAACAAAGCTGCAGTGAATCACCTTGCTCAGGCCTGATTTTGTAACATGCCCAGAGTCATAAAAGGGGAATTGCTCTATCTCTACACATTGACAGTTTCGTAAATGCTTCTAAATTACTTTCCATAGAGTTTAAATCTTTTATATGGCCACCAGAAATGAAGGGTTGTGGGCCTCCTTACACCTTTTTGTTTTTTTTTCTTCGGTTTTCGAGACAGGGTTTCTCTGTGTAGCCTTGGCTGTCCTGGAACTCACTCTGTAGACCAGGCTGGCCTCGAACTCTGTAGATCCGCCTGCCTCTGCCTCCCAAGTGCTGGGATTAAAGGCGTGCGCCACCACTGCCCGGCTTCCTTACACCTTTATAAAGGTCATATAATAATCTTTTTTTTTTTTTTTTTAATCTTTGCCAATTGGAGAGAAATGAGAATCTAAGTGAAGTTTACTATGGCTGGGATGTGTTTTGTTTCCCAAGTGTTTGTGTGCTGGAACCTTGGCCTTCAATGTGATGGTGGTGAGAGGTAGGACCTGTGAGAAGGAAGGCCTAATGAGAGGTCCTTAGGTTGAGGTGTGCCCCCAGGAGGGATTAACATAGTTCTGGTTGCCATCCCCGACTAAGGCATTGTAAGTGGAAGTTGTAGTTGTGGCCAGGTGTGGTGATACAAAACTACAATTCCAGCACTAGGAGAGCTGAGGCAGGAGGATCACAGATTTGAAAGCAGCCTGGGTGTTCTATGCCGTTTTATGGGGAGACATGAACAAATGTCTGTTTTCCCCAGACCAAAGAAACAATTCCACCCCAGTCTAGGTTAGTGCAGAAGTGAGTTTACTGGGATGATTTACAGGCATACGTATGAGGGTTACTTACAGAATCATGGATGACTGAAACGCAGCTGCATCACCAAAAAGCCCACCCCAGAATGACTAACAATTCTTATTGGCTGCATTAAGACTGGAAAACTGGAGGATTGCTCACCTAATTGAAGAGTCTCTTCTCCAGAGCAACTGTTACTGTTTATATACCCTTGGGTGGGTTGGGGGTGGGGGCTTGTCAGTCTTATAAATTTTAGGATCTTCCTAGGACTTGTGAGTGGTATTTACTTCCTAGACTTTAATGAGCCTCCTAACAAAAAGAGACTGTTTCAATTAGGTGGAAATAGCTACACAACATTCCACCTAGTCCTCTGGCTCTCACATTTTTTTATACCCTTTTTGCAATGCTTCTTGAGCTCCACAGAGGGATGCTTGATTTTTTCCTTCTGTTGCTAAGCAATGGGCCACTATACCACAGCAGTAGTCACCCAGTTTCTTGACCAGGGTGGTTTGAATGAGAAATGTCCCCTGTAGGCTCATGTACATGAACTATTATTGGTCCCAGTAGGCAGAACAGTTTGGTAAGGTAATGGAACCTTGAGGTGGTGGAGCCTGAAGTATTAGATTTGGTCAGTTTTTCTATAAATAATGAAAGACATTGGGGTTGGTACATAGCTCAGATCTAGGTGACATGCCACCTTAAGTTTTGAAGCAAGGTCTCTTGCCAAACCTGGCACTTAATGATTTGTCTATACTAGCTGGCCAGCAAGCCCAGCCCCACAGGATCTCTTGTCTCTACTTGCCCTGCACTAGACTTGCAGATGCCCTGTCATGCCCAGCTGTTTGACACAATGAGAGGATTAGAACCCAAGTCTTCCCTTTTATGTGCCAGGCATATAAATAACTAAGCCAGCTCCTTAGACCACTCTGGGTGAATTTTAAGAATGCTTACTTTATCTCTGATTTTTAGCAGTTTTCTATAATGGCCTAGATATGGTATTCCAGCAATTATCCTAGTTGGGATGTGCTGAGCTCTTGAGTCTGTGGATTGATGATATCTTTCATCCATTTGGGGAAATGATCTTTATCTCTTTCAGGGTTTTCTTTGTCTCATTTTCTGTCCTCTGTAAGTTCAAATAAAGAATGTCCAAAGGCAGAAAGATGACTGTAAGGTAGAGTCACTGGCCACCAAGCCTGATGACCTTCATAGTGAAAGCAGAAATTCACTCCCACAAAGTGCCCTCTGACCTCCACACATGTATGGTATAGCCATGAAATTTTGGAAAGTAGAAAAAAAAATGTTTTTATTTAACAGCATTTTATTTACTATTTTGCTGTGTTTTAAAAATGTTGTTTGTTGTTTATTTCGTTATTGTTGTTTTTCAGGCAGTGTAGCCTTGAACTCGCAGAGATCTGCCTGCCTCTGGCTCCCTAAGTGCTGGGATATGTGTCAGCATACTTGGGTATTTTTATAATTATGATTGTTTTATTTATTACAATCCAGCCATTGCCCTCCCTTCCTGGTCTCCCCTCCCACAGTTCCCCCCACCCAAGCCTCCCCCACCCTGGGGCTTCAAGTCTTTCAAGGATTAGGTGCATCTTCTCCCACTGAACCACTGAATAGAGTACTTTTATTCATCCTTTGAAATCTCTATCTATCTACTCAGTGGGAGAAGACACACACACACACACAATGCATTTGATTCTTTGAACCCCAGCAACTTCTCCTTCTCACTCTCCCTGGGACCCCTAACATGTCCCCTTCATGTCCTCTGGTTTCCTTTGGCGCTGGTTAGAATGTTGCCTGATTGTACTGACTTGATCTCGTGAGGGAAACCACAAGCTACATGTTCATGAGTGCCTTGGCCATGTCCTGAAGACAGCCTTCCACAAGGCTCCTCCCCACCCTCCAGTTCTGACATTCTCTCAACCCCTCTTCCACGATGTTCCCTGAGCCTTGGGTAAGAATTAGTACAGATGACATATTTAGGGCTGACCACTCAACAGGTACGTATCATCAGCACTCTGACCAGTTGTGAGTCTCTGCATTAGCTGCTGGCCACAGCAGAGAGGAGCTTCCCTGGCCAAAGCTGAAGGCCTCACTAATCCATGAGTGTAGGCATAACTATTTAGTAGGTAGCTTGACAGCATGTCCAAAACAACAACAACAACAACAGCAACACAGCAGTAGAGGGTTCCTCTCAGAGCCAATGACTTCCAGGGCCATTGGCTTTTGACCAGGTTAATGGTATGTGACATGAATAGCTTCCTGTGGAGTAGGCCTCAGATGAATCTAAAAGCCTTCATGCCATTATTGTACCCCTAGGCACATCTATCCTGGCAGGTCAGTACTGTCCCATGCAGGATTGGTTGCTGGAGACACCATTGATGGCTTTTCACTCCCAGCAGCCCCAGTAGCTAGCCAGCAGGGGAGAAATATTTTTTTAATTAATTTATTTTTTTGCATCAAATATTGCACCTCCTCCCAGTGCCCCCCCCCCAACCGACAGAGACCATCCCCACATCTCATCTGCTCCCCAACAGCGTTCTCTTGTCCGGCCTCAGTGAAAGAGGATGTACCTCACCTGGCAGGGAGAAACTTTTAAAGTCGACTCCACTTTGATTTCCCCATGACCTGCAAAGTAAGCGGTGTCTTCAGCAATAGGGTTTTACCGTCTAGCTGTGGAGGGCATCCAAGAGTGGTGGCCACAGTCTGTGTTGTTGTGAACGCTTCTGGGCCTTCTTGAACTATGACTCCTAGAGGGATACCCTACACATAGTACTAATATGTTCATTACTCTATGTGAGTCTCCAACGATTTTTAAATGGTATTTTTAATTAGTTTACAAAGCATGGATTCCTATAGAGGTTTTTCATATATTCTTTTTTTGATTAACCTAGCCTCACCTTCTCCCTTCCCACGCACCGCTGTCCCTGGTTAAACCATTAACTCTCAGAATTCCACCCCTCACCCCATACCCCTGCCATCTTTGTATGTGTTCTATTATCTCCCCCCCCCTCCCCCCCGAAGGCCTCTTTCCCTCTCAGGAGCCCTTTCTTGCTCTCTGGTCTTACCGTTACTCCACATTAGTACAGAAATCTAAAATTTTGAACTAGGATCTGCATCTGAGGGAGAACCTTTGACATTTGTCTTTCTGGACCCGGGGTGCTTCACAGAGTATCTCGTCTGATCTTTTTTCTTGAGATTTCATTTTTCCTCATAGATAAATAAACATCCATTGTGATTAGTTTCATCTTCCACTCATTGGCTCGTGGACATCTACGTTGATTCCATCCCCTAGCTGTCGCAAGCAGAGCTGTGATGAGCCTGATGAGTAAGTTTCTCCCTGGTAAGATTGGAATGTTTGGGTTGCATGCCCAGGAGTATCATGGCTGGATCATATGGAAGTTCTATTTTTAGCTTTTTGAGAAACATCCAGACTGGTTTCCATAGCGGTTGTTGTTATTTGTTTTCTTGATGATAGGCATTCTGACTGGGGTGAGATGGAAACTCACTGTGGTTTCCATTTGATTTCTTTGATGGCCAATGGTGTTGAACACCTTTAAAAATGATTCTTAACTGGCTATATTTTTGTCGTTCAAGTCTATGGCCCATTTTTAATTTTTTGTTTGCTTCATGTTCATTTTCTTACATTCTTTGTATGTTTTAGAGACAGATGCTTGGCCAGATTTATAGTTGGCAAGTATTTTCTCCCGTTCTATAGGGTGTTTCCTCGTTTGACTGACAGCTCTTTCTGTATGTGCTTAGTACGCTTCTTACTTTCTTCACTTTTACACAGTTCAGGGACCAAACCTAGAGAATTGTGCCACTCACAGTGGGCTGGTTCTTCTGATATCAATTAATGTAATCAAGACAACCCCCCACAGGATACTCACAGGCCAACCTGTTCTAGATAGTCCTCCACTGAGACTCTCCTCTCAGGTGATTCTAGGTTGTATCGAGTTGACTATTGGAACTATCCATCTTGAGAAGCAAAAGTTCTTACTTCTCCCGATGCCCTTGGACCTTCTGACACTGTCTCCCATTGGCTGAGGCTAACTGGAAGCTAGGGTCAGATGCCCATTGATGCAATATATGGAGGCCAGTCACGTTCATCACATGAGACAAAACATGGAGATTAGCTAGGCCCATGGCAGAGAGCAGATTTGCTCAGGAGGCAAATAAGACATGCCCCAAACCTCCTTGTTCCCCACCACAGATCATTCTCCACAGAGCAGCCTGAGGATCCCATGTGCTTTCATGGGAAGGTAGGGGGAAAGCAGAGCCACAAGGTGGCCAGAGCCTGGGCCTATGACACCCTAAGTAGAAGAAGGCTGTCAGCTAAGCAGGAGCTGGCGTCTGGTTTAAGAGAGAGTTGTGAACCACATTTATGTTAGAATTACTACATGTGTGGGTTTTTACTTAGCAACCCGACTCTGCATATCCACAGAACAGGCACAATTTCATCTCTAGAGCATTGTTGAGAGACTTAAATCAGGTAGAAATTTGCTTTAGACACTGCTTGAAAACATTACAAATCCCCAAGCAATGTTAGCAAATTATTATTGCTTAGTATTTGAAAGGAATTCAAAATCATGACATCTTTTTTTTCATGTGTACGTGTGGCTTGCATGCATAAGTGAACATGGTGTGCGTGTGTGTGTGTGTGTGTGTGTGTGTGTGTAGGGGGTGTGCATGTGTGTGAACCTACTTGGAGAGGTCTAAGGTTAACATTGGGACTCTTCCTAGATTGCTTTAGTGAGACAACAGATTGACTGTGAGGGATATACAGGAAGTACAGCATCCCCTCCTCCAGCCTCATCGCAGAGGCTTCTGACAGTGTGGCCTCTAGGCATTGAGCTCATACCAAACCTCCCAACAAGAATTCACAGTGTGGCTCTGGGGCCCCAAGAAGGCCCCCAGGGACACTGTATCCAGGCCAGCACCTGGCCCTGTCGGACCAAATAGAGGTAATGCTGCTTTCATTAGGCTCAGGACCTTCCACTTTTCTGTTTCCAAAGCTGAAGGTACTGGCTATCTGTCCTGCAGGACAGAGAGAGGCTCCCAGAGAATGCAAAGAGGAGAGGTAGACCCAGCCTCTCCACTCCACTAGTGAACCCAGTCACTACAAAAATCACCAGGTATGTGCCTGAGCCCAGTGGCCACTCCCACCTGGGTGGCTCCCTACCCACCAGGCCAAGGCTTCTCCATCAGCTATCAGAAGGAGCAGGAGGTGCTTTGAGATTCAGAAGAGGTAATCAGATGGCCTATGTTGCCAGTGAGGCTATCAAGTGGCAGCAGATACCTAACCATAAGCCTCAGACCAGGCCAGGGCAGGGTGTTCCCTGCTTTGAAGGACTTGCCCCAAACCCCACCTCCATGCAGAACAGACCATCCTCCGCTTTGCAATGTTGCAACCAGATGCAGGCTGCTGGCCTGGCTGGCCCGGTGGAATGTACTGCTGGCTCTCTCTCAGGGAGTCTGGATCCTGCCCCTTGGGGAGAGGCTGAGCTCACCAGCTTTCTCCATTCCTCTTCTTGATTGGCACTTTAATGAGGGCAGAAGGGGCTGACCCCCTGCCAAGGGGCCAGTTCATGCCCCGTTTATCTCACAGCCCGAGTCAGACTAAAACAACACTGCAGGCCTAGCCGCCAGGAGCCTGGGGGCCTGCCGCCCCCCACCCTGGGTGATGGATTGAGTGACCACAGTGAGCTGGCAGCTGAAGTGTGTGGTGGCCGCACCTTCCTGTCAGTGTGCAACAAAGGAGCCTGGCCCCACCGGCTGGCCGGCCAAACTGCTCTCCTCCTTGGGGCAGCTCCAGGGGCTTGGCCTTCCTTCCTGCTTCCTGAACACCAGTGCCAAACTTCTAGAGACGAGCCTGATGTACTCTGGAACCATTCTGAGGTCCTGGGGACAATGCTTGGAACGGGGTCTTCTGAGGTTTCAAGCCCGACTGACCAATAAGTACTTCTTCGTTTTGGGTTCCAAGAGTCAGGGTCCAAGATGGACTTTTCTCAGCCGATTCTCCATCTCATAAGCATCTGACCAGCTCTGAGCCTACGCACTAGGGGAGTCCAGCCAGGCTTTCCATTTTGCTGTGCAGCTGTGAGTGAATGTATCAACCTTGCTGAACCTTTGAGTCTTTTCCCCTAAAAGGCTTATATTTGGTATCTCCCTCACTGGGTTTTCATGAGGATGAAAATGAGGTAAAGCCAGCACTGTCAGAACACAGACAGGTCTCAGTTTATCTGATTACTACCTCTCAAGCACCCACTCCTCTCTCTGTCTCTGTCTCTGTCTGTCTCTGTCTCTGTCTCTCTGTCTCTCTCTCTCTCTCTCTCTCTCACACACACACACACACACACACACATACACTCATGCTATGGCACAAATGTGAAGCTCAGAAAACAACTTACAGAAGTCACTTCTCCCTATCTACAATATGGGTTCCAGGGGATCAAACTTGGGTCATCAGGGCTGGCAGCAGACACTGTCTTTTGCTGAGCCATCTTGCTAGTCCCTTTGATTGACTTTCTGAGGAGATACTTGGGGCAAACCCGATATCTCAATCAGAAGTTGTCACATTCTTTTCACTGGTGCCCTATGACTTCCAAATGAAGCTCATTTTACACATGGGGAAACTGAGCCTCAGGGCTGTCCGTTTGCCTAGTGTAGTGCAGAGCAAAGACAGCAATTCCAAGCAGACATGGCTCTGAAGACCACAAAGCTATTCCCAAGGCCACAGTAACAGGCTGGAATTTCCCTCTGGAGAAGAGTGGACAACCTCCCAGGCCCCCACAGTCGAGGAGCTGGAGCAAGGTTTTTGACATTTTTCTGGGCCACCTGGGGTAGTCACAATGCCAATCTTTCTCATGGCTCTGATGAGGGCATCAAGTGAACTTGAACTCTAAGCTATTTCCCAGATCTCACAGAAAGCAGGGGCCACAGAGGGAAACACACCACCCCCTTCAGCTAAGGGGCATTGCCGTTATTGCATATTCTCTGCCTCAAGGTTCCCTGGGGCTTTACACCAAGAATAGGACAGTCTCAAAAGTCCCAGCTGTTTGGTTCCTTGGAGCTTCATCTATAAACACAAGGCCTCCCTGGAGGGGGAGGGAACCACTCTCCACTTGGAGGAGATATCACCTCCCTGTGAACTCCCAAAGGGCAAGAGGCCAAGTCCCAGCCAAGGTCAGAGGAAGTGACACGACCATAATGGGACTCCATGTGGTTCTTCTGGTTCCTGGTGCAGGCCCTCCAACTCAGGGATCTGTCTTTCAACAATGATGCCCTCTGCACTGGACAAAAGATGACGTATCTGAACAGGCAACGTAGGTGGGGCCTCAGAGGGTGGGTTGAACCTGAAACTCTGAGCCAACAGACAAAAGCAGACTTTGGACCTTTAGTTAGGCCCATGAGGCCTAGGTCCTAACCTCAAGTCTGTAGAGTGGCCTTAAAACTTCTTTCCCAGAGTCACTTCTTCCTATCTGTCAGCCCCAAGTCAGCCTCCAGCACCCTTTCGCCACGGCACCTTTTGGAAAACTCTCCCTCACTGACCATGCTCTCAGAGGGCCCCCCCCCCCCTCCACCAGACAGGATAAGCCATGTTCCATTCTGGGTTAGGCTCTGCTGAGCTGCACAGGGTCAGTCCAAGAGGATGCCACATGTTAATGTCAGGCTGTAATAAGCTAGGCAGATAGAGCTGTCTCTGCTTGCCTAGGGTCCAAACAGAAAGCCAGGCATGTATCTGTCGCTTGCTATTGCTGCGTCCTTACAGAATGCCACCCCTGCTGTATGAACACACTCCACCAGCATGTGCGCAGGAACTGGTATGTTTTATTCACCGTTGTAGCCTTCAAACCTAACAGACTCTTGTTGGATGTTTGATCAAAGGATAGATGTGCGCATGTGCGTGTGTGTGTGTGTGTGTGTGTGTGTGTGTGTGCGCGTAACTAACATTACTCTGGACTTCTCTGGGGATGGGTGGGGAACAGACATCAAAAGATAATCTTTCCAATGTTGTATACAAACTCTACAGAACAAGATACAAGAGAAGAATGGCTACAATGTATAAAGACCTATGGGGAAGAAGAGGCGGGAAGATTGTGAGGAGGGAGAGGGGATGAATGACCAAGGACTGACACATATGACCTCAAAGAGACTGTGGCAGCAGGTGCACAGCCTGCATGGGTTCAGGCCAGACACGGCACCAGCACAGAAAGGGAGAAGGGGACAAGAGCTCCCATTAACCAAGACGTTTTCTCCAACTGATAACTGCTCACAAAGGAAAAAATTTTCTTCCATGGAGAAAAAAGTTTTCTCCAATGGAGTCTCACTGGGTATACAAACCACACTCATGGGTAGCCCTACATCCAGCAATTGACAACCAACAAAAAACAAAGTCAGTGATTTTTTTTTTCACTTTTTGTTTGTTTGTTTGTTTTGTCTTTTGAGACAAGGTTTCTCTGTGTAGACCTGGCTGTCCTGAAACTTGCTCTGTAGACTACGCTGCCCTAAGAACTCACAGATCTGCCTGACTCTGCCTCGAGATTGCTGGGATTAGGATAAAGGGCATGTGCCATCATCCCTGGCTGGTTTTTTTTTTTTTTTTTTAATTTACTTTGTATTGGTTCTTTGCTTGTGTAGTACAATTTTATGGGTTCTATTTTTGTATCTCTATGTGTGTGTTTCTTGTGTGTTTTTTCCTTTTAATTATTTTTGTTTGTTTGCCTGTTTGTTTTCTTAGAGAAAGAGAAACACAGAGAGAGAGAGAGAGGGAGAGAGAGAGAGAGAGAGAGAGAGAGAGAAAGAGAGAGAGAGGGAGAGAGAGAGGGAGAGAGAAAGGGATGGTCAGGTAGGTTGTGTATGTGGGAGCAGTTGAGGGAGGAGAACCTGTGATCAAAATATATTGTGTGAAAAAAATTCAGTGTGTGTGTGTGTGTGTGTGTGTGTGTGTGTGTGCGCGTGTGCACGCGCGCACATGTGTCCAGTATAGTATTATTATATTGCTAGCTGCATATAAAACAAAACAAATCCATTCTTGGTAGACTGAGCATGTGGCTTCGTTTGTAGATCACTTGCCTTGCAAGAGGACCTGAGTTTAAGCCCTAGGACCCATGTAAACAGTCAGGCAAGGGAGTACACATTTATAATCCCAGCACTGAGAAGTCTTAGGGCTCACTAGCCAGCTAGTCAAGTTAAAATGGTGAGCTCCAGGTTAATGAGAGATTTTGTTCCACAGGCAGTGGACAATGTCCCTGAGGATGACACTAGAGGTGTCTCTGGCCTCCATGTATACACACATGCACACGCACACATGTATGTATTAAATAAATAAGAAAAAGATTTATAGGGCCAGTGACACAGCTCAGCAGGTAAAGCACTTGCTGCACATGCCTGAGGTCCTGAGTTCAATCCCCAGAACCCATACAAAGGTGGAAGGAGAGAACTGACTCCTGAAAGCTGTTCTCTGATCTCCACTTGCACACTCCTGCTATACATTATATACCCAGCAGCATCGGAATAACAATAATAATAATAATAATAATAATAATAATAATAATAATAATAATACAATTGAACAAGTAGAAAAAGAAGAGGATTGTGGCCATGTTCAGCTTTGTGTGTTTTGAGCAAGGTTGTGAGGGTTGTGTAGTCATGAAAATGGCGGTTGTGTAGTCATGAAAATGGCATTAGCTCTGAGAATTGGTGGGTGTCTGATATTTGCTTTCATTTTCCCCTTCTTGTCACATCATCTTTTTAAGAATACTGAACAAATATTTTAAACAATGCACCCATGGATGGATCATCTACTCTGGGAAGCCCCTGGCCCAGGAATTGTTGGAAACACAGGAAGCAGAAAGGTCACGATCTATAGGGGGAATCCCACTGTTTGATGCCAGATCCAGCTTCAGAGAACATATCCCTCCTTGCTGGCCACATGACTATTTTTTTTTTTAATCTTTGTATGTGTCTATGTGCTTGTGTGTGTGCGGAGATCAGAGGACAAGCTCAGGTGTTGGTTCTTCTTTTCCAGCTTGTTTGAAACAGATAATATCGCCAGTTTCTTTTCTGGTGTGTGTGTGTGTGTGTGTGTGTGTGTGTGTGCCAAGTAAGTTGGCTCCTGAGTTTCCAAAGGTCTCCTGTCACTGCCTCATCTCACTAGATGAGCACTGGAATTATGGATCCAGTGGCTGCATCCAGTTTTGGGTTGGGTTCTGGGGACTTAAACTTAGGTCCTCCTGTTTGCCTGGGAACTGCTTTACCCAGTGGTCTATCTCAGCTTACATGCCCTCCCCCCCCTTTTACTATCACTTTCCAAAAGATCACACAAGTTTAATGTAAGACTCTCCCCCCTTCCTCTCTCCCTTCCTCTTTCCCTGCCTTCCTCCCTCCTGCTCTCTCTCTCTCTCTCTCTCTCTCTCTCTCTCTCTCTCTCTCTCTCCCTCCCTCCTTTCTTTCACCAGTCCTCTGAACAAAGAACTTTCTGAACTGACATGTCTTTAATGAAGTGGGCTAGGAAGATGCTCTTGGATGCTATGAGAGGTTAAACACAACTCATTTCAACATTCATTTTGTTGTTGGCTTCAAGATAGGGTGTCAAGGAGCTGATGATGACCTTGAACTTCTAATCTTCCTGCCTCCACTTCCTGGGTGCTGGGGTGACAGGCATGTACCACACCCCAGTGCTGGGGATGGAATCCAAGGCTTCAGGTGTGCTGGCAAGCATGCTACTGATTGAGCTATATGCTTAGCCTTCAACACTCAGTTTTAAAGCTAGTGAGTATTCTGCTGGGGCAGAGCTCAGTGATAGGCCACCCACCTGCCTAGTGTATGAAACGCCTTGGGTTATTCACCAGCACCGTGAGTATAGTCAGAAATGCAGAGCTCAGCTCACAAGGGACATACAGGAATAATGGTGGTTTATGAAATCCTAAGAAGAACCCCAGAAATCAGTGCTCTCTATCTGAAAGCCATTTGCAACCCTGGCCATGACCTATGACTATCAGGTGACAAGCAAATTCCCTCCCAATGGGGTTACAGGATTCTAGCGCCCCCCCCCCCCCCAGGAGCAGAGAGATAAGAGGGTTACTTTGTGCTGCCCTGCCTGTCTCAGGAACGGAACTGGATCGGCCATGTTCTTTATATTATCTCACCCCTGATTGGGGGGGGGGGGGGGCAGATGTCTCTCAGCTCCACAGAGGCTTCTCAGAGGCTTCCATCCAAGAAACAGGGACATCAAGGGAAGAAGAGAGAGGGATGTGGGATGGACAGGACCTCTCTTTCTACAAAGACCTCAGGCCTGCCAGTACCATAGAGCATCCCTAGGGATGGAAAAAAGTTCCAGGCCATAGCTGTAACTACAGAGTTCAGGCTTTCATGTACTCTAGTTGGCTGCATTTAGATGTCTTTCACTGTGAAGATGGAGCCTTAAGCTGGGTCTTCAGGCTTCCTCTTCCATCTATTCTGGGGACCAAGACATTCCAGGTAGTTAGTGGTATGCTGCCTTTCTCCCCTACCCGGGGAAGACTGGGGCTGAGTGCCCATTTCACATTAGACTGAACTACATTCAGGGTTGGAAGCGTCTATGTCATGGTATACCAGTGGCATAGTGATCAATCCTCACACCCACCTCCCGAATGCAGGTCTTCCCTATGGTTGGAAGAAGAGATGAAGCCTTGTCAGAGAGATGTGAGGTGGATGGCAGAACATTATACTGAGAAGAAGCCCAAGGGCATAGCTGCAACTGTGACTCTGGCCCAGTCCCGACCCCTTACCTCTAGATAAGCAGGCCTGATCATCTCTTCACATAGCCTTGTCATTAGGACTGTATTCACTCAGCCATGGTCCCTACCACCTGACTCTAATGAATCAAACTATCATGTCCTCAGGAAGCCCAACAATACCTGGCAGGTGCCCCACTGTTGACTATTATCATGGACGTTCGCTCACCTTTGCTTCCTGCTTCTTTTTCCCTCAAAGGGTGTGAGCGTGCCTCTAATTGGTTCCTTCTCTCAGGGTACAACAGTCAGTATGCTGCAGGCCAGGGAGAACGAAGAGTAGGCTATTTCTTGTGCCTGCATGTGCATACCCTTCACCACAGCACACCCAGCCCACTTTGTGCTTTGGAGTTATGCATATCCTCCAAGAGCCATTTTGAATCTAGGTTGGACAGCCATTGATGATGAGACAGTGAGAGAGGACAGTGGAAACCTAGGGATTGGGTCTAGGGCCTCTTTCAGCTCTTCTGCAGACCCTCTCATTACTGTGACAAAAGCACCTGAAGCAACTTAAGGAAGCTAGTTCAAATCACAGTTCAACACAGTCTGCCGTGGTGGCAGAAGGTGAGGTGGCTGGTCACATCACATCTGCAGTCAGGTGTCGGAGAGAGATACGTGCTGGTGCTCAGCTCCTTTTCTCCTTCCATTCAGTCCTGGGATGATCCTGATCATTCAGGGTAGGTCTTCCTTACTCAGTTAAAACATCCCCAGAGACACACCCAGAGTTGTTTCCATGGTGATTCTAAATCCAGTAAAATTGGCAATGAAGGTTAACTAGGATGCCTCACTCTTTCCTTCTTAGGAAGACCCTATAATGCCAGGTGGTCCTGACACACATGCTCTCTTTTGGCACAGGTTCTGTGACTTGGTGGCCTGAGAGGACATTTCTGCCCATAGGCCCTGGTCCAGGCAGACTTATTGTCTGAGGACAAGCCTACTTGTGTCAGGATCCCAGATCTAGGACTAATGTACTTTACTTTAGGGCAGGCCCTTCCCCTGCTCAGGAAGAAAGTGGGTGGCCTCAGAGGGTGGCCCAGCTGGAAGAAGAGAAGGGCTGGGGTTTGAGCTTGGAGTGGTACCCATCAAATGAGACAGCCTACCTGTTTCATTTGGCCCTGTCCTGGTGAGAGCAGATGCCAAGGCTATCCTGCCCACCATGAACTTGGGGGAGAGAGGGAGCAAGGGAGGGAAGCCCTTTAACTAGTTAAGTAAGGCAGCTGCTCCCTCCTGGGGACTTCATTCTCAGACTTTCACCTGGGCCTGTGGGGGTGGGGACTAGGGAAAAAAGGCAGGTGACAATCCCCCCAGGAGAGGTGACAGCCCCGAGGTGGGAGCCGCCACCGCCACCTGAGAGTGGGTGAGGAGCAGGTTAGCTGGGTGAAAAGTTCGCTGCGAGGGGAGCTGTCTGTTTCCTTTGCTTAATTTATCCACTATTTGGCTAACCTCACTCTGAACCCAGGCCCGAGACCCCTTGACTCTCTCCCCCGCCTCCCACTGGGCTCCTGGGCCTCCACTATCCCTCAGCCTGCCTGTGGCCAGGCAGGGACACGCTGGCCTTGAAGCAGCTGGGGCCCAAGGGCTTCCTGGGGAAGAGGCCTTCTGCCTGGACAGCAGTTATTTATGACCGAGGTCTTCTCCCTACCTTTAGTTCAGTTGCCACGAGGTCTGGGACCCCAAAGGCCAGACATCCACCAAAGAGTCCAAGATGTCCCACCCGTTACCTTCACCAAACACACAACGGCCCTGGAGACAGTGACCTTTCCTTCGAGTCCATCTGTCATCCTGGTGAGGGCTGCAGCTGGACACATGGACCTGGTGTCTCCTTCCTGGGCCCTGGGATAGCTTCTGTGACTTCCATCTGTCCTTTATTGCTCAGAGCATGCCTGGTAGACTCATCTTTATCACAGTACCTCTCTCTCTCTCTCTCCCCCCCCCTCACCCCTCCTTGTTACATTCTATTTATTTACAGTGTGGGCTGAGTTTGTACGTGCTAGAAGGCATGTGTGGAAGTCAGAGGACAACTCGTGGGAGTTAGTTTTCTTTCTACCGTGTAGGATCTGCAGACTGAACTCATGTAGTCAGCCTTGATAGCTACCACCTCACCCTAAGTCATCCTGTTGGCCCAGCCCTTGTTCTCATATGAAAGGAAGTTGGGTGCAGTCCTGGCAGTAGTCACCCTTCTTCATCCAGCCTGTCACAAGCTGAGACACCACCTCTTCATTATCGACAGAACCCAGATTGCATAGAGATCCTTCTGCCTCTGTGGCCAGAGTAGCCAGCCCAGCACTCACGTTCTGTGACAGCAAATCTTTGATGCCAGCTCGACAAGAGAACCTTAGCTGAAGAGGTTTCTATCAGATTGGCCTGTGGCCATATCGGTGGAACATTTTCTTGATTGCTAATTGGTGTGAGAGGGCCTACTGCACTGTGGACAACGCCATCCAGGGCCTGGGCTGTATAAGGAAGGTAAACATAAGCCAGGGAGCAGTGTTCCTCTGTGCTCACTGCTTCAACTTCTGCTTGAGGCCCTGTTGTGACTTCCCTCAATGATGGACTGTGACCTGGAAGTGTAAGTCAAATGAACCTTTTCCTCCCCAAATTGATTTTGGTCATGGTGTTTCTCATGGTAATGAGCAAACTAGGACACCTTCCTGTCTCAATTTCATGCTCCCATTGTGATCTGTCTGGCAGCTATGATAGTCACACATTCCCAGCAACCAGTAGAGTAAAGATACATAAAGAACAAATTGTCCTGTCCCTGCCACTTCTGGGCCTCAGAGGTCTTTCCTCAGCACTGGGCTCTGACTTGTGGATATACAGATGGATGTGGTCAGAGCACAGCTTGTAGTAATGAGGCCCTTACAAATATAGGGTACACATCCCTCTGTAGCCAATAAGTGATATAAAGAATGTTTTCCCTGCATATATGTATGGTATATGTGTTTATATGTATACATGTATATGCATGTGTTTGAAGGCCATAGGTCAACATTGGGTGTTGTATTATGACATTGGGTTTCTTTGCTGTGAAGAGACACCATGACCACAGCTACTCTTATAAGAAAGACATTTAATTGGGGCTGGCTTACAGTTCAGAGGTTTAGTCCGTTATCATAATGGTGGGAAGCATGGCTGCATCCAGGCAGGCATGGTGCTGGGGAAGGAGCTGAGAATTGTACATCCGGATGGGCAGGCAGCAGGAAGCAAATGCAACTACTGGGCCCTGCTTGAGTTTCTGGAAACCTCGAAGCTCACCACCCAGTGACACACTTCCTCCAGTAAAGCCACACCTCCTCATAGCACCACTCCCTATTCGCCTATGGGGACCATTTTCATCCAATCACATTCCACTGTATTTTTGAGACAGGGTTTCTCGCCTAACCAGAAGTGTATTGATTTAGCTAGGCTGACCAGCCAGGGAGCCCCAGGGACCCCTCAGTCTCAGATTCCCCAGCACTGGGATTAACAGACAAACCACTGTACTACAAGTGCTTTGCTCACTGAGGCATCTCCTCAGTCCCCTAAAATGGACTTTTGAGACAAAGATGGCTTCGAACTCATGATTCTTCTGCAGGAATTAAAGGCGCGCACCACCACACCTAGCCAGTCATTCCTAATCTTCGTGAACTGAGATTTCTACTTCTTCACTTTGCAGTGAGGTAGGAGGGTATAATCAGCCCGAAACACAGGGTTCAGTCAGGGTCACATGGATGGCTGTCATTCAGACCTCCATGCCAAATATTCCCACCCTTTTCTCCTCTAACCATGCCAATCCCATAGATAATTACTAGACCTATTTTGAACTTCTTATGAATTGAATCATGCCAAGTGAAGTCTTTCATCTCTGGTTCCCTTTGCTCAATATTGTGTTTGTGAGACTTATCCATATTTATGTGTATGGCAACAACCCATTTGTTTTCCGTGTTGTGTAATGTTCCACAGCAGGAATCTTAACTAGATAGAACTGTACATAGCTTTCAGTGCCCTGTCTTTAACTAACACGATGTGGTCATACCTCTCTTTTTGCAAACCTCTGTGCATGCCTGAACATTTGTCTGTAGAGACTCCACATGTGCACAAGAATAAAAAGTTTCTTTCTATGCTTTACCTCAGAGATTTTTTTTTTTCCCCATTCTGGAAGATCATTCAAAAAAATTTGTAGGGCTTTTGTTGTCTGGGTTGAGTCAGAAAGGGGCTATCCTAGGGTCAACAGTGAGCTACTAAGGGTTCTTAGCAGGGAGCCGCATATTCAGATCTGTATTCTGGAAAGGATTTCTGAGACACCATGGGGATACGGCTGAGGAGTTGGCTGTAGGAGGACTGGAGGATTCAGGGAAGAGCTGAGGGAACTTATGAGAGACCAGCCAAGGGACACAGCTCAGAGGACTAGTTCCCACTTCACCAGAGTCCTCAGTCACAGCAGGGTGGTCTCATTTCAGTACCAGTGGGAAGACAGCCTCAGAGGTTCAAGGCTACAGGGACAAACACTAGTTCCTTTTCCAGGGAGGGATCTGCCCTCGGGCCACTCCCTGAATCCTGACTTCCCTGTCTATTAAGGGCCTCCAGGTCACCACAAGGAGAGGTAGGAAAGGGACTGTATAGGAAGAGGCATATGTCTCTCTAGTGTCTCAACACACAAAGGCCCCTGGGAATGGACTCATTCTTTTCCACTTAGAAGTAGGGACTGCATCCTCCCCTACAATCATGACCAGCC
>JADRCH010000335.1:560654-692095 GCA_019843965.1 Rhynchomys soricoides
GCAACGACATAACTGATATGGCAGGAAGTGTCCAGGTTAGGCCAGATAAAGACGTTGACAAGTCATGGCAAGTACTGGTCTTTACACAGATGGCTTCTTCACAAAGACACAAGGCCGGGGATTAAAAGCAGGATTTTGTAATGAGACTCTGGGGTTCAAATCCCAACTGCACCATGCTTAGACTTGTTTCCTTGGTAAGCATATAATTCTGGGTCTGTCACACTAGGCACAGTGACTCATTGCTGTTATTGCAAAGTAAAGAAGATAGACATTTAAAAATGGATGTTTAGTAGTGTTTGGTACGTTAGTTCATTATTTATACTTCTCTTTTGATTTTTCCCTCAGAGGCTCCATCCTTCAGATGAGGAAACCAAGGTTTAGGATGGTTAAGTTCAAGTTAAGACGAAGCTCATGGTTCCCCTGAACCAAGACTCAGCCATGTATGGATGGTTTCAAGCTCCAAACCTACCCCTGCCCTGCCTCTTCCCGGCTCTCAGCAGGTTTGGATGGACAGCCAAACCGACTTCTCTTCATTTGGCATCTCACACAGAGCAGACAGCAGGGCAGTAAGTCTAACATGTTAAAGAAGGGTGGATTGGGCTATACCCTCGCCTACCCACCCCCAGCAAGAAGCCAAGGCACTTGGACCCTAGAGTGGCACTGGGGCAGCCTGCAGCCCCAACTCACACTTACACTTGGTGGAACAGCTCACAGAGCCCCCAGCCCCGTCCTCCTGCCTCTCCCAGTCTGGGGCTTTGCCCAGACCCAAGTCACCTTTCCAGGCAGGATCTGATTACAACCCAGCAGCAGCCAAGATTGAGCACAGCGTGTGTCTTCTTCAACTGCTTATTTCTTTTGTCTTGTGAGTCTTGAAAAATGAAAGGAATGATAAGGATTTGGGGGGGTGGGTGCTAGAAAATTCTGCATATACTGGGTATCTCACCAGGAGGGAGGCATGGATGCCTGAGCAGTGTGAGACCTTTTGGAGGATTAAAGATCCTAGCCCTGGAACAGAGAGAGACTCATGCTCCTGGATCTGCTGTTCTAGGGAACAGGCCACTAAAGCTTCCTAGACTTGTTTCCACAGCTAGCAGCAAACAATGCTAACTCCTCCTCCCCCTTTTTATGTATTTTGAGACAGGGTCTCTCTGCTTAACTCTGGCTGTCCTGGAATTCACTATGTAGGTCAAGCTGGCCTTGAATTTACAGAGCTCTGCCTGCTTCTGCCTCCTAAGTACTGGGATTAAAAGCATGCACCACCACACTCAGCAGTTGTGAAACCTCAAAGACCACTCGTGGTGTCACACTTTCTCTAGCAAGGCCACACCTCCTAGTCCTTCCCAAACAGTTCCACTAACTAGGGACCAAGTGTTCAAACATTTGAGCCTGTGGGAGTCCATTCTCACTTAAGTCACACACTTCCACAACTCTGAGTTGTTGCAAAGACGAAACAAGTGGCCTGAAGACCAGATACTCTCATCAGGGTGACTCAGCTCTGTAGGAAACATTTCATAGAGTCCAGGGGTTATTTTTGATTGTCGCAACTGTGAAAGGCAGTAGGTCAAGACAGTGGTGCTGTCAGGTGTCCTATAGAGCTCAGGATAGCCCTGCCAGTGACCCTGTCCAGAATGTCAAGAATACTGGGATGAAGTCTTGAGCATTTAGCAATACACTGTGGCTTTTCTTGCTCAAGAGCTCCACATGGACATAGAAGGGGCTTCCCTATTTGCAGCAATTGCTGAAGAGTCTATTTATGCAGACAGCCAGGTTGTGCCAGATGTTCTACACTCATGGAGTGTCTGGTCTCGAGGAGGCAAGTACAGCAAGCAGATATTGTCGTCAAATATCCATCAACTTTGATGATGGATGGATAAACTATGATCTGGTCATATAATGGAAGATTATTTTGTAAGGGTCCGTTGTTTGTCAAAGAATGATACCCCAGACTCAAATAGTATGCAAAAGCAAGGAGGGTTTTATTTTGCAGAAGACCAGCATGTGGGTATCCTCATTCCAAAATGGAGAGACAACCAAATGAGCTCACAGGCTAGATTTAAAGCATGTTAGGGGATTCTGGGATAGGTGAGCTCTATCTTACTCCATCTCTAAGGGCATTCCATTCAGTAATGGGGATGGGGGCTGGAAATTGTTACTGAGGAAGTCGGAAGTCCGGGTTAGGTGGCTTTTATCTTACTCCTTGTCTAGGGACATTCCATTGCCGGGGCATGGGGGCTGGAACCTGTTACCAGGGAGGTCTGGAAACTTGCTGACCCACTGTCCTTGCTTCAGGCTAAGTGACTGGGCACTTTCTAGTTTCTGACTAGCTGCCTGAAGCCTGGGATTTTTTTTTTTTTTTTTTTTTAACTGACTTGCCTGGACTTACCCAGTTCTTAGGTCTAGTCTCCTAGACTGACAATCTGAAATCTGTCATAGAGTCAGCCCGTCTCAATTTTACTATCATAAGGAAGTGGAACTGTTTGCCATCGTCCTGCCCTATCTGTGACTGTATGTATGTATTCATTTCTCGCTCTTGCCTCATTACTTGGCTAACTCAAGTCCTGTATTGAATAGAAGTGGAAAGAGAGGACATCTTGTCTTGCTCATCTTAGGGGACCACTCTCAATTCCTCCATATTTAGTATAACATTACCTAGAGGTTTGTTGTATGCAGACTTTATACCGAATGATTCTCATGCTATCCCTTCTTTCTTTTGACTTTGATTGTGAAGGGATGCTGAATTTTATCAGACCTTTTCAGCATCTATTAAGAAGATCATGCGATTTTCATCTTGATTCTGTCTACATACTGGTTTTTCTTTTTAAAATTGTTTTATGTTTATAATTATGTAAATATGTATATGTGTGTATCTGGATTTGTGCATGTGAGTTAAGGTGTCCACGGAAACCAGTTTTGAAAAATATATTACACATCATTGGATCACACAGCTTAATGAATTTGACTCTTATCTCAATAAAGCTTCATGATTTGTACTGACCAGACAGCCTCCTTGGTCAGGACAAGCCACCCAGTGCCAGTGTGATGGCTATTCTTGGATATCAACTTGACTACATCTGGTATTAATTAAAACCCAAGTGGTTGGGGACACTTGTAAAATATTTCTTTCTTAATTAAATAATTTGAATGGAAATACTTTAATCCAGATCTTTTGAGGAGAGAATATCCATCTTTAATCTGGGCCACACCTTCTAATGGCAGACTATATAAAGGAAGTGAAAGAGAAAAGCTCTCTTTCTCTCTGCCTGCTTGCCCTCATCCTTGCTAGCAAGTACATTCTTTTATTGGCATTAGAGTCTACCTCTTAAAGATTCTGTTGTATACTGAAGACCAACTGAGGCATCCAGCCTCATGAACTGGACAGTTACTGAATCTTGGACCTTCCATTGGTAGACTAGCTGGATCTCAGACTGTAACTCATTCTAGTAAGTCCTGTAACTGTACATGTATATGTATATGATACATATGTATATGTACATGTATATACACATATATAATACACATACATATATACTTACACACACACACTATATATATATATATATATATATATATATATATATATATATATATATACACTCTCTTTCCTTCCTTCCTTCTTTCAGTTCTGTTCCTCTAGAGAACCCTAATACAGCATTTGCTGCCAGTTACGGTGCCTCTGTGATGGCCCTGCTGCTCAAGCTTTCTGTCCACCCTGGGCATCTCCCATTTGGAGAGCAGTATCCCAGCAGAACAATAGCTGTTGGTCCCAGCTGTGCCTTCTATGGAGTCATCCTTGCTTCTTTCCTTTCCAAGACACTGGTAGCTGTGTCAAAGAGCTTCTTGAAGCTAAGGATGGTGGGATAGCACCTACTAGGCACAGAAGGACTGCAACCTTTTTTTTTCTAGGCAGCACCTTCCATCCTTCTGGGGACTTCACAAGCGTCTTCCCTTGAGACCTCACCTCACCCCTATGCCATTGCACATGATAGGGTCTTCTGAGCCTTAGCTTATCATGCCATAGTCAGAGTCAGCCTTGAAATAGGTCACCACTACAGGCCAGGCCACAGCATTGATCCTGAGGGGCTGTCAATTTGTTTCTGGAGCTATGAGGACCACAAATATGTCACCCCTTTAACTTCACTGTGCCCCTTTTAGCTTAGTTTACACTGGACAGTCACCCAGCCCTAAGACACAGAAGGGCAGAAGAGAAGGTATCACAACCTGAGCCCAGATTGAACCCAAGGGTATGGATTCCTTCCTGTAAGAGTGAACATTAGTTGCTATCAGGCTAAAATGGCCTGGAAGGAAGGCCCCTGAGCATACTTGTGGGAAATTGTTCAATATGGGAAGAGAATCTTAATTGTGGGCAGGACCACTAGATGTTTGAAATGGAGGGTGAACTGAGCCCTACCATGCATGCCTTCAAGGCTCTGATTGTAGACATAACATGACTAGCTGCTTCAGGCTCCCACTTCCCCACCTTGATGGACTGTCCCTTGAATTGTGAGCCAAAGTAAACCCATTCTTCCTTAAGTTGTTTTATTACAGCAATAGGAAAGAAGGTATAAGTCAACCTCCCCTGCCCCCGAGGGGCCCAGGGCCTCCCACTTCCTGTGGAGCTTTCTGGCTTCACGGTGGGCTCAAGAGCTGGAAAATTTGGGGTAGGCATCTGAGCCCTGGCTCTGCTTTGAGGGGTGGGGCTGAGAGGTGGAAAGTGGGAGCTTTGAACAGATGAGCTTAGTGGCTCTGGGGATGTCAAGAGCTATCTTAATCTCACTCTGTACAGTGATCTGATATAGACACAGGTGGAGCCAGGTGAGTTTTAAAATATTTTACTCTGATCCACCTATTGTATGTGCACATGTGTGTTTGTGCATGTATGTGGAGGTCAGAGGATAATCCAAGGTCACTAGTTCTCTCCTGCTATGTGGACCTCAGGAATCTAATTCAGGTTGTCTAGGTAGACAGTAAGTGCCCTTATTTGCTGAGCTATCTCCCTGGCCCCTAATAAATGTTTTTGTTTGTTTATTTGTTTGTTTGTGGTTTTGATACAGGTCCTCAAGTCAAATCCCAGACTGGCTTCCAGCTCCTTATGTAGCTGAGGATAGCCTTAAACTTTTGATTCTTCTGCATTCATTTCTCAAGTGCTAGAAATAAAAGCATGTACCACACTTGGTTTTTGTGGTACTGAGGATCAAACCCAGAGCTAGACAAGCACTCCACAAACTGAGCTGCACTCCAAGCCCTAAGGAATGTTTGGGAACTTAGTGAGATTTGTCCGGGCGCAGCTCCAGCCCTTCCTTCTGCGTCAGCCGATATTTGTCACCTTTGGCTTTGCCTAAAGCCAGGAGTGTGCATAGAGAAGTCCTCTCAGCTTAGTTCAGTCCCATACCGGTAAGAAAGACATTCCTCAGGAGAGGGATTGTACATGGGCCACGGTCTCCTCCCTCCTTCCCCAGCCACTAGAGATGTTCTTTGAGGACCTCAGCTCCTGTTCTTTGTGGTCTGGGTTCTTTTTGTTTGTTTGTCTTCCATCAGATAGAAAGATCACAAAGGTGAAAGCTGCCTTCTGTGGGATGGAGCTCTCAGGTAGGAGAGGTAGGGGCCTAACAGTGACCTCTGGAGTCAACCCTGGAGCTTTCTGTTCTGTTCCTTTAGATGTCAGCTTATTCCCGGGATAGTCCGTTTCTCAAAGAATTTGGTCTCTGGGAGCTACTGGTGACCACAGGACTGAATTCCTGACCACTTGTCCAGCCAGACAGCCTGCTCCCTGGACCTGGGCCAGACAGGGCTGAGGTCTGATGTCTCCCTGGGCTTGGCACCCACCCCCGATCTGCTTCTCTTTGGGGCTTGGGAGGAACCTCCAGCCTGGCAACTGGGTCATTTCCCAGGACCCAAGGCTTCTTTGCAGGGTTGGCACAGCCTGTTTTGCCCCTCAGGGGGTTGGTGCTTGTCACTCTCCTTCACTTGGACAAGCAAAGGGACAGAATTAGCTCTCCACTCTCACTCTTGAAGCTCTCCAGGCAGTCAAACCATTCCAGGGAGGGACCAGAGAGGCCTCCTGGGAATCTGCCCAAGGCCTTTTCTCTGGTTTCTCTTGGAAGCAATCCAAAAAAAAAAAAAAAGGAAATGAAAAAAAAAACCAAAAGTGGGGTATTGGTGTGTGTGTGTGTGTGTGTGTGTGTGTGTGTTGTGAGGAAACCAGGCTCCACCCTACCACCAAGAGAAACCATTGGTGTACTGGGAAACTATGGTATTCAGTCCCTGTAGCTAAGGCAGTGATCATACTTGGTGGGCCCTGGGGAAGGCTCTCTGAGCCTTGCTTAGCCTAGCATCCCAGAATATTCCCTTGGGATTCTCACTACATTTCCAGTGTATAGGCAAAATGCAACTTCATGGACACCCTAATAATCCTTCATAAGGTCAGCCTGTAGGCCATGACACCGAAACACCTCAACTGCTCAGAGATGGTCAGGAAAACTGAGGCTCATCAGACAAGAACACCCCCTTGCCCTGTTCATTTCTCCCTGTCCATCAAGATGGACCCACCCCAGCCGCTCTTGTAAAAGAGCCAGCCATAGGCACCTGCTCTGGGCGCTGTCTAGACACCATAGGGAGCTGAGACAGTACTAACACCCCATACATGTTGGAGACACCTGTCCTCAAGGAACAAAATGCAGATGACAGATGGCCCTGACTTGACTCCTTGTTGCTTGCTATTGTGTGGTGTCACAGGAAACCTGGGGTCAGAGCTGTGTTCAAATTCTGGACTTGGACAAGCCCACATCCTGCTCTGAACCCATCTTCTCAACTGTGAAAAAAGCTTCCAGATTCTTTCCTTGGAAGGGTGTTTGGGAAGTGAGCCAGGCATTTGCTCTGTAAGGATTGCTCAGCACCAGCATGGGCTCTGGGTAGCCTTCCACATCCTTGTGTTGGCTTCATTTCTAACTTTTCCTCACGAAATCTTCTTCGAAGGCCTGGCAGCCCACGTTATCCCCCCAGGATCGTTGGCAGGTATGATCACATGACCGGGTTTGGCCAATGAAATGGAAGTGGAAGTGACAGGCACTATTTTCAGGGAGAACTTGAAGAGGGCATGAGGGTAGGCCAGTGCACTTATCCTCTGGGAGACCTCATCTTGGATGGTGGCTTCCCAGAGGGAAGACAGTTTCATGAATAAGTTGAGGTTGCAGGGCAGACACTTTCCCTGGAGGAAGCCATGGTGATCTGGGGGTCATATCTGGTTGACACCCACCACCAAGTGGTTAGACTGTAATCACTTTGAGCCGTTTTTGTTTTGTTTTGTTTTTCCTCCAGTGGCTGCAGGGAGAGCTGATAACTGATACAGTGCAAACACCATGTCTTAGGCTGGCAGTAGCCCATCAGTGCTCCATAAACAGTAGATGCCTGGTATTTCTCTTGCAGACCAGCCTGCTTTCATTCGAGCTATCTCATCCTCCTTGCTATGAGCACAAGGTCCAGCCTGAGGTGCTCAGGTCTGTGGGGCCTTTGTGCAGCTTTCAAGGAAGCCCCTCACTAAGTCAGAGGCCTGAGACCTTCTCCTCCCTGTCTGGAGGAACACCTACCTGCTCTCTGCCACCCACCTGCCAAAGCTCTATACATGGATGCTATTCCTAGCAGGTCACATTACTCCTGCTCCACACAGACTACAGTGACATTTATTGAATTTGTTCAGCATGAGAGTCATACCAGAGAACCACGGGCACCTCTACCCTTGACTTAGACCATGCTAGCTCTTGCCATTCTCTGGGTTTTCTGTCTCCCACAATCATATGTGCTGTAGGGGCTGTAACACTCCACAGTGCTAGCCCTAAGTGATTAATTGTCATTGTTTCTGGTGACTCACGATTTTCTCCCACAGATGAATGGCATCTTTTGCTAGTATCATCTTGGCTTTTTCATGTAGGGAAGGCAGAAGGTGCTCAGTGGAGTCTGACTTTACTTTTACATCGGTGGCCCAGTGGGACCAAGGAAGGACAGATGTGGTCAGCTCTTCTGTGGACTAGCTCTCAGGGATCCTACCAGGGAAGCCGCATGTCTGCAGGAGCCCAGCCACACCTCCCTCCCTCCCCACTCTCTCTTCTTGGCCTGGGTTGCAGTTCTTCTCTTGCTGTCTGCAGACCCCAAGGCAGATAGACCCCTTCTCTCTCAAATGATGGGGCCTTGTGGTCGGGGCAGGCTCCTTTCCAGCTGCCTCCCTCCCAAGCACATGAACAAGGGAAGCTGCGAAAGCCACCTCTTTATTTTGAATTCTTGCTGTGTAACCAGTTTGCATGAGCTGGGAATGAGAGGGTTTTGGAGGAAAAGGCAGAGTGTCTGGGAGCAGACTCTCCTGGAAATAACAGATGCACATTGCTCAGGCGGGTTAGACTGGAGAAGCAATTTCACGATAAACCCTACAGAACAAGAAATGTATAAAGTTGTTGGGTGGCTGCTGGCTTCTTGCCTCCCCATGGGGGTTAGAGTTACACCTATCAGTCTTGCACCAAGGTCCTGGAGTTCACCTGGGGAGCTGCAAAATCTTCCCTGGGGACAAGAACAGTCCTGCTCACCCAGCAGATGTGCCAATGAACAGGCACGTGGGTGTGTGCCCAGTTGCTGTGGCTCCCCCTCAGGCTCCATAGCTCCTCAGGTGTGTCTTCCTCCTGCCTCTATGTCCTCCCCTTAAAGGTGTTCATACAGGTGTAAGTCCCCGAGAACCTGTGGATCTCCTCCAGTGCAGCCTGTGGGAGTATGCTGAGGGAAGAGAAGATGGTCAGTGGTGGCAATGATAACTGTAATAGACAACTGGCTCTCCTTCCAAAAATACCTCCTGAACCCTGAGAATTAGCACTTTCACTAGGTAAAGGGCCAAGCATAGGAACAGCCAGGGTTGCACTGTCAGCATCCAGTGTGCTTTCAAGGTGCTCTGTTCCAAGACGCAAGCTGAAACTTGACCGCCTTTGTGGTGAGACAGAGGTGACTGTGTCATGAGGGGATCCACCCAGCCATGGATTAATGGACAATCTGGAGAGTGGCTCTATTCCTGTAGTAAGCTCTCTGGTCATACTTGGTCTGTCCTGTATGTCCATCATGTCATGAGGCAGCAGGAAGGTCCTTGCCAGATGCTATATTGTGCTTAGCTTCCAGAACCCCAAGATACACAAACCTCTGTTGTTTTTAGCCTTGCTTTATTTTTAAGTATGTGAACATATGTGTGCCTGTATGTGCACTTAAGTGAAGTTGCTCACTGAGACCAGAAGATGGTACTAAATTCCTGAAACTGGAGTTAGCAGGAAGTTGTGGGCTGTCTGATGTGGGTCCTGGGAACTAATTTCTGGTCCTTTGCAAGAACAGCAAGTGCTCTTAACCATTGGCCATCTCTCCAGCCCGCTTTTAAAGAAATCAATCTGTCTCTTTCTGCATATGTGCGGGTGTGCATTCACCAGCTGCAGTGCACATATGAAGGTCAGATATGGGTGTTGGGGATCAAATTCAGATCCTCATGCTTACACACCAAGCACGTTACCATCTAAGCCCTCTACCTAGCCTGGTACCTGCTCCTGTAGAGGATCCCTCAGGCAGTCAAGAGAACAATCTTAGATTGAAAGTCAGAGTATGCTGGGATGTCCCCAGTGCCCTCTCCCCTGCTCTTTACTCTCCACCCTCTGCCTGCACAAAGGCTAGTCAGAGTGGAAGACCAAGAGCCGGCTGTCACTGTTCCCTTAGTGTCAATGTTCCATGTCACATAGCCAATGGCTTGGCTTTCCTGGGAGTCAGTTGATTTCTGCTAACAACAGGGTGAACCTGGAACAAAGTGGCTGCACTTCCTGACAAACAGGGGCTAGAAAATGGCTGTGAGGATACAGCCCTCCCTGTACTGAGGCAGCCACATGTGCTACCCCTTCAGCATGGGACTCAGGCATAAAGTCTTGCTGTACTAAGTCTAGATGGTTCTAGATGGAATTCAGTGCTGAAAAAAAAAATTCTAGAGAAAATATCTCCATTACGAAGCCCACCTTCCCAAGTGGTCTACCCCAGTAAACTCCACCTCCTTAGAGCTGTGACACCTCCTCACGTTTTGAGCCATTGGCATGAAAACCCCTGTTCTCTGAGCTACCTGGGAGCTGAGGCTATGCCTGACAGTTTGTAGAGCAGTATTTCTTAAAAATGTGGTCCAGGAACTCTTGGGGGTGCCTGAGATATCTTCTGGATATTTATAAATACACTGCAGTATAATTTGTCTCTCTCTGTCTCTCTGTCTCTCTCTCTCTCTCTAAGGCAGGGTCTTATATCACTCAGGCTAGCCTCAAACTTACTATGCAGCTAAGGATAAACCTCAGACTTCTGATTTCCTGTCTCTCCCTCTCACATTCTGGGATTATAGGCAGGAGCCACCACATCTGGTTTATGCAGCATCAAGATCCGATTCTAAGCCTTCATGTAAGCTAGACAAGCTCCCTACCAATGGAGTCACAACCCCAGCTCTTCATTTGTCTTCTTATTCTCTCTGCACATGCATTGGAGTTTCCCAGAGGTTTTGCTACAGGGGACTATCTCAATTCACTGAAATAAGAAGCAGATGTAAGAATCTAGTTGCTTCAGATTAAACCAGACAATGGAGAGATCTGCAGAAACACAACTACTTGTCTGTGTTATTTTAGAAAATATAATTGCTTGTCATAAAAATATATTTATGAGTTGAGGCTAGATTGGGATACCTAGTGAAATCCTGTCTTAAAAAAAAACCTGTAAAGGTAAGCAAACAAATAAAACAGTTACGATAATTTCATAGTTCAGGTTACTGCCCTTTATTAATGAAAAGTATTATAAATAAAAGTATTATAAATAAAAACTGATGTGTCAATCCAATGGCCCCTCTCAGTTTTAATTTCTAATGCAGTTACATAGCGATAGATAAAACTCACATAAACAAGAGCTGTTTGGATCCCTTGATAATTTTTAAACCAAGTACCGTAGTTCATGCTTATAATCCCAGGACTAGAGAGACAGGAGAATTTAAAGTTCAAGGCCAATCTAGGTTTCTTTGCATTGTGTTCCAGGTAAACCTGAGCAGTGGGCTCTGCCTCAAACATGAAAGAAAGAAAGAAAGAGAGAAAGAAAGAAAGAGAGAAAGAGAGAAAGAGAGAAAGAAACAGACAAACAGACAAACCAAGCAAATAAACCATTCACAGAGATCCTTAGATCAACAAGTCTGCCCTACTGCTCAGTACAGTCAGAGGTTCCATTCCTCCTGCCCGCAGCAGACATAACTAATCGATCTTACACTCACATTCTCTTTCCTATTGCCCTTTTCCCAACCAGAGCTTATGGAAGTTAAGGAAAAAGTTGGGCCTGAACCTGATGAAGAGCTATCTTTCCCCAATCCCATACCTTTTCAAGATAATGAGGATATTCATGGTCCATGGGAGCAAGAGGAGGGCCTGGTTTTGTTGCACAGCTTCCACCGTCCTCCGGGCTACTGTCTCTGGCTTCAGTGGTGGGAAGAGGTTGGGAAACCTGAAGGCAGGAAAATACTGGTTTGTCCTGGAGAAGTTGACCTTTCTGCTGTGCATCTTGGTGAGTGGCTAATGTTTCTGAGGACATTATTTTGATTCTTCTGTGTGAGGAACTTGAGGTTGTGGGATTCTCTCTCAGTCCATGCCTGTTAGAGTCCCATGTTCCCTCAATCTTGCTCTACCCACCCCCACTACCTTAGTGGTGTGTCCACCAGCAGGGACTATCTCTGACAGAGTCATGGAATTAGAGTCCACCCTGCTGGCCTCATTCTTCAGTGCCCTCCAGGTTTCCTGGAACACTGGACTCCCTCCATATTCCACAGCATAAGCCAGTCTTCAGCCTTTCTTACTGAACCTCTTCCTCACCAGCCATCCCTACGGCCTGCCCACTCCTCCTAGTTCTTCTGCTGAGAGACCTCAGCCTCCCACAGGCTGAGTGGCCTCTGCTCTTACTGTCTTTCTATCCTCCTTAATGACATCAATAACATCTAGAATGACCTTGCATGTCAAGTTCTTCCCTGTTACCTGTCTGTCTTCCTATCAGATTATAAGTTCTCAGAGGGCAGAGGCCCAGTGAGTCTCGGTCCATATTGCATCATCAGCATCTAGTAGTATCTGGTACACAGTAGGGGTTCAATAAATACTTGATATTTTGCCCCACTCCTCTGTCGGGCCTTTCTGCTAGGGAGGTCCTCAGCCTGCTGGTTCACTAACCAGTCAGTCACTTACAGAGTGACTTTCCGCCGGGCAGTGGTGGCGCATGCCTTTAATCCCAGCAATTGGGAGGCAGAGGCAGGTGGATTTCTGAGTTCGAGGCCAGCCTGGTCTACAGAGTGAGTTCCGGGACAGCCAGGGCTACACAGAGAAACCCTGTCTCAAAACACAAACAAACAAACAGAAAAGAGTGACTTTCCATGGGACTTCCAGATGAACAAGTGGTCAAAGACTCAAACAACAGGGGTTTCCCATGCTTGTTCGGAGGCATCTGACCCCAGACCCATGCAACGGTAATTCCCTGAGTATCAGGCCCATGCACAAAAATTCTCTGCAATTTATGGATAAGGAAACAGGCATAGTGAAGCAGAGGGCAAAGGGGTGGACTACTAGCCACTATTCCAATGCTTCTGTTCTTGGCTCTTCCTGCCTTCCTCAGTCTGAAGGTGCATGCTGCTAGCCCTGACCTCTGCTCCTCAAAGGGCTTGTGAATCACTCTGGTACCATTAAGATTAAGGGTTGTGAGTCATCAGGTCCGATGCCATTCCAGAAGCTCACGGGCTGCAGCCTTTCCTGTACCTTCTCAGCTGTGTGACAAGTTTGGTGTGCGTGTGTGTGTGTGTGGGGGGGGGCACGTAATATGAATGTGTTTGGAGGGCAGAGGTCAACTTTCAATATTGTTCCTCAGGAGTCATAGACACTGTTTTATGGTCCGGGTCACTTAATGGCCTGAAAGCTTGCAACTTGGCTAGCCTGACTGGCCAACCAGCCCCAGGGATTTGCCTGTCTCTGCTTCCACAGTGCTGGCATGACAAGTGTATGCTATCTTACCTGGGTTTTTATAAATGTGAGTTCCGAAGATCAAACCCAGGTCCTACCTTGCTAACTAGACTTTTTTGCAGGCCAAGATAGTGATTCTCAGAGCCTCATGAACCTGCAGCCTAGAAGGTTTTCCAGAGAAGTGCAGGTTGATGTAGTTCACTGCAACTCCAGTGACACAATGGCATATCTGCAGTCTCTAGCCTCCACTGTGTCCAGGACTGTCTCTTGGGAGAGGAGAGACAGGACAGCAAGGCCCAGCTATCTGGGCTTTCAGGAAACCCTTCCTGGTAAAACCCTTGTAGAAGGACCTGACGGAGAGGCTTCAAACCTGTTAAGATGTCCCCCTTTCTCTCCATGGTGGCTGGGATGACAACAAAGGACCCTGGGAGGTGGCCAGAAGAAGCCTGCTCAGCTGCCCCAATTCCAGCTGGGCAGCCTCATACTGATGACGTCTCTCTAACACTCAGTTCCCTATCTGTGAAATGGGTTTTCAGTTCATTTTCAAGGAGGGCCATATGCAACAATGGGAGTGGAAAGGGGAGTGTCTAGTGGTGTGGCTGGAATATAGAATAAGTCAGTAAATACGGAGGCAGTGGTGGCTGCTGACAGCGAATCTTGCTGAGTGGATGCCCACCTGCTAGGTCCTCTTCTAGTCACCATCCCAGGAAACTGCTAAAATGGCTACTTGACAAAACCAAGGCTCTTCTTTTTCCCATTTTCTTTCAATAAAGAGGAGTTGGTTAAAGCGTAGGTCTTCCAGCCAAACCCTTGGCTCTCCCTTGCACAGCTACAGATAGCTAACATCTACCTAGTGCTCACAAAGCAGACAGAGCCATTCACTTCCACAAGTCTCTCCTAACTTGTGAAGTAGGGGGTACTATTGGCAATTACTGTAAACAAAAATATACACAGGGAAACTGAGGCACAGTAAAGTTAAATCACTAGCTAGGGGTTACACAGAAATGGGATTCAATCCCAGGACCTCAGTACAGTCACTAGTATAACCTCCTTGAAATTCAGAATGTATGATAATTTGTTTGCAAGCCAGGTAGAGCTATCTACTTCTGGACACACTCTAAAGAGAACGTCTTCGAGTAAAACTAATAAAACTCATTAAGACCATGTTTAGCCTTGGTAAAAACAACAACAGCTGGGAGTGGCTGGAGACTGCTCTAATCCCAAGCACTCAAGAGGCTGAGGCAGGAGATCATCATGAGTTCAAGGTCATCGTGGGCTAGAGCTGAGACGTAAAATAACAGGGGAGACATCTCTTTCATGAGGAACTTGTGTGTGCTAGGATTTGTATTAAGGATGGTACGTTCATTATTACCTCTTATTAGAGGTATTAATTAATAATTAATAATAGATTGCCAGCGATCGATTAGGCAAATACTGTTCCTGCCATTTTACGGATGAGCAAAGCACAGCTCTGAGAGGCAATAAATCTCCCCCTAAATTGGGTGTGTGATGTTACCGATGCGATGTTCTGTATCAGTGCTATTTACTGTCTGTGATGTCATTCATCACCCAGTTTTACAGACATTGAGGCCTGGCATCACACAGCAGGTACATCACAGCTAGAGCATGATGCCACCCTAGGATCTGTCACTCAGGCATGAACGCTAAACCCAAGTGGGTCTTGGGATTTCTTCAAATGGGGCTATAATTTACATTTATTAATTACAAAGTTATTGGGGTGTGTGTGTGTGTGGTGTGACTGTGTGCATGTTTGTGTATATGTGTGAGTGGACATGTACCACAGAATGCATGTGGTGGTCAGAGGGCACCTTGCTGAAGTCAGTTCTCACCTTCTACCATGTGGGTCTCAGCGAACAACTCAGACTGATTGGCAGGCTTGGCAGCAAGCTCCTTTACCCACTGAACCATCTCACCTGTCCTGCCCCTATAATTAAGGCTCACGTTTTCAGCACATAGCTTAATTAACTTTTGCTTGTTTAACCACCACCACACAGTTCCCTCAGGCTCCTTCCCAAGATCTGTACCACCTATCCTGTTTCTAGCACCATAGTTTGCCTGGTCCAGAATGCCGTGCACATGGGACCATGCAGAATGTGATTGCATGGCTTCTTTCACTCAGCATCATGGGTATGAGCTTCCTTATGTAGGTCACATGAGAATATTAATTTCCTTTCATGTTGTTGGGTAGTATTCCACTACACACATCCAGTACTGTGTAAGCCCCTGTACTAAGAAGCAGGATCTTAAATATGAGAAGCGGTCTTGGACTGAACAAAATGGGGAAAGGGAGCTGAGCACCAGCATCCAGCTCTCTCTGCTTCTTGACTATGGATGCAATGTGACCAGCTGCCTCATTGCTACTGTTGCCATGACTTTCTAGCAGGACAGACTGTAGTCTTAAGAAACCCTCCCTTCCTTAAATTGCCTTTGTCAGGCACTTTGTTACAGTAGCTGGAAAGGTAACCAGTACAGTGCAGTTGTATCCCATTGCCTTGGGAGTGGAAAATGAGCTCTGAGAGTGTGAGACCAAGGCCAAGGGATTCATTCTGAGGGCTCTTCCTGTGAAGACCACTGGCTGGACTGACTCAGGAGAGGTGGCTGGTCTCACCCACTGACCTGACTCTCATGCCCTGGAACATCTCGGTGCTGGTGTGAAAGGGCAGAACAGTGGTAGCGCTGACACCTGGACAGTCCAACAGCCCCAAGGTCAGGCTCTCCATGAAGGCGAAGGCCGACGCTTTTGACGTGCAGTAATCGATGGCACCTGGAATTGCTGACAGTGCAAGCACGGAATTGAGGCACACGATATGGCCGTTCTGGAGCTCCAGCATACGCGGCAAGAAGGCCTTGGTGGTCTGAGGGTAGATAGCAGGGGTCAGTATGGAGCTGTATAGCTTCTGCCAAGCCCTGTACCCCTGCACTGTGGAGAACAGCCTCTTCTGCATAGCTACTCTGGTGACAGCCTTCAGTCAGGGAGAGGTTGAGGTCTCCCACTGCAGAACACTAGGTTAGCTACTCAGAAGTTCCTATGTCTCTCTGCCAGTTATTTCTTTTATCTAGTCATTTTACTGTTGAACATCTCTGCTAGCATAAGCCTCAGTCTCACTGAGCCTCTCTTTCTCCCCACCTCACATAGGCTTCCTGCATTGCCTATGGCTGGTTCTGGGCCCAAAAAACCCTTACCCAGAATTGGCCCAGGGTGTTGACATGCTGGGACTTGAGGAGGGCATCATCATCACTGTCCATCAAGTTTTTTCCATGGACCACAGCGGCATTGTTCACCAGGATGGTGATGTCACCCACCTGTGGGCAAGAGGGGGCTGTGGAGCCGTGAGGGCAGCCAGTCCCTGTGGGCTGTACCTGGAGTGGCACAGACCAGGCTCCGCAACCACCAGCCACATGGCCTTTCTGAGCATCAGTCTTGTTTATAAATGGCGCTGGTGCCATACCAGCTGTGTCTGAGGATTAGAAATAGTTTATGGTACATACTATACCCAGAACATAGCATATTTACAATAAATGAGGTTATGGTCACATAAAAATGGTTAATGTTACCATGAGTAGGATGTGTAACAGGGTGAATTCTTTTTCTCTACTGGCGCTCATTCATCTACCCAGCCCAAATGTCTTGGATTAGGGAAATGGTTTTCCCAGAATGCAATGGAACACTTGCTCCTCTTGGTCTCAGAGAGAAACTAATAGTGTCTAAATATCCAAGGGACCACAGAGGGCTACTCTTACTGTGTTATCAACTTCAGTCCCTGCCTACGCAACTTGGACCAGCTTCGTGGAGAGTCCCCAAAGGTGCTTTGCACAAAGTCAGTCTGTCGTGGCAACACTCCCTCCCAGACCATATGAATTTAGTGTGCTGGGACCAGACTGACTCAGGCTACTGACCTTCTCTCGGACAGCTTTGGCCATCTGGTATACCTCTTCCCGGTTGCCCACATCACAGATGAAGTAGTGGCACTCGGCCCCCATCTGCCGAATCTCCTCCACAGTTTCTTTTAGACATTTCTCAGTCCTGCCCCAGAGAACGATCTGGAAGGAGAGAAAGCCAGCATAGACTAGGTGGCTCTGAAACAGGCAGTACAGACACAACGATTGAAGCCAGGAATTTAGAATTTTAATAGTCTTTAAAAATGCTGCCTTCCAGCCGGGCAGTGGTGGCGCACACCTTTAATCCCAGAACTCGGGAGGCAGAGGCAGGCGGATTTCTGGAGTTTGAGGCCAGCCTGGTCTACAGAGTGAGTTCCAGGACAGCCAAGGCTATACAGAGAAACCCTGTCTTAAAAAACCAAAAACCACAAAAAAAAAAAAAAAAAAGCTGCCTTCCTTGGTTCCATCCAAAAATGAACTGCAAATTAACTGTGAATTTTAAATAAAAATTATGAGTAGTATTATTACTATTATTGTGGTTGTTGTTGTTGTTATTGTTTGTGTATGTCGAATGTACCACAGTGCATGCTAGCGCGTGTGTGGAGGTTAGAAGTCAGCACTTAAGGGTTGATTTGCTCCTTCTGCTGTGGGTTTGGGGATCAAACTTAGGCTGTCAGGACTGTTCTTACCTGCTATACCATTGTGCTAGCCGTCTTACGGTTTCTATCACTGTAAAGAAACACCATGACCAAAAGCAATTTGGGGGAGGGAAGGGTTTATTCAGCTAAAACATCTAGGTTACTAACAGTCCATCACTAAGGGAAATCGGGACAGGAATTCACTCAGGCAGGAACCTGGAGTCAGGAGCTGAGGCAGAGGTCATAGACATCAATGGGTGCTGCTTACTGGCTCGATTCTGTGGCTTGTTCCACCTGCTTTCTTACAGAACTCAGGATCACCAGCCCAGGCGTGGTAGAACCCACAATGGGCTGGGTCCCTCCCCATCAATCACTAATGAAGAAAATGTTCTACAGGCTGACGTACAGCCTGGTCATATGAAAGCATTTGCTCAGCTGAGTCCTTCCTCTCAGATGACCCTAGCTTGTATCAAGTCGACATAAAATTAGCAACCACAATGGCTGATGATAAGTTCTCTTTTTAATTATTACTTTTATGTATATGTGCCTGTGTATGGGTGTGTGCACATGGGTGCAGGATCCAAGAGAGGCCAGAAGAGGGTGTCAGATCCCTCTGGAGCTGGAGTTACATACTGCTCGATATGGGTACTAGGAAGTGAACTCAAGTTCTCTGGAAGAAACAGCAAGTGCTCTTAACCATTGAGCCCCCACAAGATTTTAACCCAGCCCTACAAAGAATAATAGATATCACCTACTCTTAAGTGAGCCAGAAGTTTCTGAGCACACTTATGAATAGTCTGCTGGTGTATTAAGTTCAAGTCTCTCTGACATATTTTTCTCAGCATGACACCTCCTGCTAGCCCAGTTCCAGCCTTTTACTTAATTCTTAGAGGCAATAGAAAAGCTTTCTGTTCAACATTCCAGAATGTTTTCTGTCTGTCAGGAACCAGCTAGCCTTCTCACCAACTATGTTTACAGCTGGGATTATTCCCACCAGCCACCTGGAAGGATAGTGGTCACATTCTTCCATAAGGCCTTGGAGGGCTTCCACCTCCCTGTGGTCACACTGAGAAAGAAGGATGCAAGGACAGACAGAAGACAGACGGTAAGACTCCCGCTGAGAAGCAAGGGCTTCCTTACCCATCAATTGACAAGTGAAGGAGCTACCCAGTGACCTTGATGGGACCTGTAAGTGGGTCCTAAAGGGTTTAGGCAGTGGGTCCATACATATGAATGGACCACAAAAGGCTTGGAATTGAAGCTTGGCTAGTATTCAGCCTAGATCTGAAGAACAACACATCTCCCCCCACAAAAAAGCCTGGGTTTGGGTGCCTGGGGAGCTAGCTGCCCTGAGATGCAGTTTTATGGTACAGAGATAGAGGTAGGGAACAACACAATTCAGGTAAATCAACATAAGAGAGGCAAGTCTCCAGCAAGGGTCTGTGTTTCTTTTTTAAAGATTCATTTATTTTTATTTTGAGTGTGTGTGTGTGTGTGTGTGTGTGTGTGTGTGTGTATGTGTGTGTGCCTGGTGTGTACTACATGCAAACCAGTGCCTGTGTATGATCTTCTAGAACTGGTTAAAGGGGATTGTTAGTCACTATGTGGGTGCTAGGAATTGAACCCAGTCCTCTGCAAGAGCAGCAAGTGCTCTTAACTTCTGAGCCATCTCTTCAGTCACAGATCTGTTTCTTTTCTCTTGAAAATCACCAACAAGGGACTGAATGTCATTGTGAACCCCTGTGGTTTTCTTAGCACAAAGAGATGTGCATGGGGTTCCATCAGAAGGAGCCTGGGTACTCCTTGACTCAAGAAGAATATGTCCCTCCTGGTTCTTGGTTGTCCAGAGACAGTCAGTGTCTAAAGCTTGCCATGGTCTGCTCAGAATATTTGCAATCAGGAACTAATGAGACCAGCCCTGTCAACTGGGCTGGGAGATGGCCCTGGAGAGGGAGATAGTGGTGGTCAGGCATGTGGGGTGAAGGTCTGTCACACTGTCTCCTGAAAGCAGGCAATGGCAACAATCAGAACCGTGGTCCTCTTGAGGTCATCCCTTGTGTGCTGGCAGAGTGGCTCTACCTCTCTTCCTGGTACCAAGGGTAACTGTCTCTGTGAACCTGGAGTCCCTAGAATCCAATTCTGTTCTGTTCATTTTAGTATCTCAGTGCCCATGAGGGCACAGGTTGCCCGTTGGATGAATGACAGGGCCAAAATTAGACACTGTAGGTGAGTATTAAATTACCTCTTGAAGCCGAAAGAACCTTTGTGGCTGAACTATCTTCCATAAGTAAGTCTGTGAGAACCAGTAGTCAGTGGGACTTGGGGTTTCCTAGAGCACCCCCAACCCAGCAAGTACAGACAAGGAGCTAGCCATGGTACTGGGCACAGATGAGTGCTGGGGGCAGCTGCACCTCTCTGGGCAAATCTCCGTGTATGATGTTTGTGTGTCTGTGTCTGTGAGTGCTAGTACCTCTGAACCTAACTGAGTGTGCACCCGTATGTCTCTAAGTCTATGTATGCATTTGTGTATCTGTGAATGTATGTTTGTTTGAGCGTGCACTGTGTATCTGACAGTGTGCATCTGTGGGTTCATATCTGTGGGTGTCTGTGTCTGTGAGCACGCTTTGTGTGTATGTATCTGTGAGCGTGTGTCTATAAGCCTGCATCTATGCATATAAGCAGAGAATGAATGTGCAGTTCTATGTGCTTGTGCCCTCGGGTCTTCTGGTAGATGCATATAGGTCTTTGGATAGGACACACTATGTCCATCTGTCCTCATGTGCCAGCCTGGACCTCTGTAGTGATGGTGGCTCCAATGTGGAGCTGTCTTGAAGGCATAGGACTCCTCCTTAGGTGAAGCTGCTCTAGTGATAGGCTTCTCCTGGAGCCTCTGCCTGGCCCTCAGAGAGTCTGAGTCCTTGATGGGTGCAATGCATGCAGAAAGTCGGCCCTAGTAGCTCTCACACAGTCGCCTGGATGACCCCAACTGTTGATAAATCCTGCCCAGGTCCAAATAGAGATGAGGGTGGAAGGGAGAAGTGAGGTTTGATAGGACCCTGGAGAAGGGGTAGCCCTGGAAACTGCGTCAGCTTCCTCTTAAATTTCCTGGCTGACCAGCTGGCAAGGTCGGGTTAGACTAAGCTTATAAAGTCAGGATTGGAGTCTTCACACCTCTTGGCCTCCAGTCTCCTGTGAGGTTAAACAGTGGGCTTCTGTTCCCTTCCTCTCTCAGGGAAGGTGAGCAGGAGGATGAAGGAAAGGGTTTTGGCCCCTGGTGTGGACTGCCAACAGTGCCTGCCCTACGTTGCCTTTACTGCCATCTGCCAGTCTCAGCAGCTGAAGCCCTTGTCACCACCTCCATTAGAGACTGACATTACCTACTTCCCATACTTGGGAATTAGGGCTCAATTATTAATTCAGGTGTCCAAAGACACACCAGGTGCATGGCAGAGGCAGGTTCTGAACCCAGAGCCTATCCTCTGCAGGTGCAGCCCTGAGGCATGGCTAGAAAGGTTAAGCATGAAAGACCCAACTCCAACTCTAAACGTGTCCATTGCTGGTGTCCGTTCCTGCCCAGGAAGCCCTCCTCATGTCTTATCCAGCTTGACCTCAATATTACAGCCGTAGCCACCTATCCACCAGGGCCAGAGAACCTGACGTGGATGGCTGCTGAGCCCAGTGCTGGGACCTAAGAGAACAAAAGAAGCACAGTCCCCACCTCCAGTAAGGAAGGCTGAGTGATCAAGGATCAGTCACAACCAGAGGGTAAGAGGAGGAAGTAGAAACAAAGACACCTATGGGGGTCCAGGAGCTAGCCAACCTGACTATTCAGAGAGAAGGAACCTGCAGCTCCATGAAGCCTAAATACCTCGTTCGAGGCCACACACACAGAGTGACAGAGCTGGCGTTTGGACATCACAGTTGTGTGGCTCTAAGTACAGGTGGTCAGTGACAACTGTTCTAAACTCAATCCCCAGTAGTACTGAAGACAAAGTAAAGCCTTGAATGTTTCTTCCCAAGGCCCCAAGGGGACTCAGCACAGAGCTAGTGCCTGCTGGGTATCCTGCAGGCTTGCTATGCTTGAGTTTCCTGGGGAGGAAGAACAGACAGGCTGCAATATCACCCTCAACATCCTTGGTAGTCATTCAAGGGACTGTAGTCACTCAAGAGTTAGGGCTAGGGAAGAAGTTCAGAGTGCAAAGAAAAAGGGAGCAGCATAGAATAATCCAGAAAAGCCCACCTCCGACACCTCAGCAGGTCAAGGAAGCAAGCAGCCTCAGATGGACCCCAGGGGGAAGGATCAGGCCTGGCTGCCACTTGCTTCTTTATGTCTGTTTATGGGAAACATCTCTAAAGAACAAGGTGACTTTGATCTTTAAAACCAGAGGCTGATGAGATGGCTCAGCAGTTAAGGTGCTTGTCACCAAGTCTGATGAGTTCATCTCAGGGACTCACGCGGTGGAGGGAGACAGCTAACTACTTTAAATTGTCCTCTGACTTCTTCACATGTTCTATGGCACCTTCCCCAAACCCCATGTAAAAATTAACAGCAGTAACAACAACCCAGAACCTAGGTGTAATAGTACACACCTATAATTGAAGTATACGGGAGCTGAGGGGGGAGGATGGCCAGTTCAAGGCCAACCTGGGTTACACAGTAGGAACCTGTCTCAAAGCAACACATGTACCAAGAAGAACAGAAGCAAAAAAAAGGGGGGGCATAATACAAAACTTCCCCATTGTAACTCAGCATCAATAACCCATGTTTAGCTTCGAGCTCCTCATTACCTCCTTTAAAAAAAACAACAAAAAACCCCAAAAGAACAAAAACTTATTTATTTTTCATTTTATGAACATCGGTATTATGACTGCATGTATGCCTGTTAGGGTGTCAAATCCGCTGGAATTGGTATCACAGACAGTTGTGAGCTGCCATGTGGGAGCTGAGAATTGAACCCTGGTCCTCTGGAAGAAAAGTCAGTGCTCTTAACTGCTGAGCCACCTCTCCAGGCCCTCTTCAATACTTCTTTAGGGCCTCTACCCATGATAAGGTCGTTATTTGTTGTCTCTCTCCACTATTTTTCTCTCAAATATTGCAAATTCATCCTGTAGAGCCAAGCCTGCATGCCACTAGTTCCAAAGTCTCTCCAGTCATCCATCCATTTTACTCTTCCTATGACACTTGTTAAGAGCTAATATTAACAGAGACCTCACTGTGGGCCAGGCCCTGTGTCAAGTACACGGAATGCCCTCTTTCATCCTCACACAGTGTGGGTGGGCATGTCTCAGACAGATAAAGCGACTTGCCCAGGGTCACGCCTCTCCTATCTGTACAGCTGTATGACTCAGAAACTCCGCTCCTCCCTGCTAAGACTAGCACTTGTTTTGTGTTTCCACTGGCAGACAGATGTGCGTGTCGACCATTTGGAAGCCCTTTGCCTTGGCTCAGATACTTCAGGGATTCTTATTCATCTTATGAACCCAGCACCGGCCAGGGTCAGCTGACCCAGTCACATGGTGCTGGCCCTTCTAGAAAATTCTGCTGGTTCTAGGACACTGGTATTCCTTCCTACTCACCTTCGTCTTCTGTATCCTAAAGATTGGTTGTGTGTGTGGCAGGAGTGGTACAGGGTGGGGTGGGTTGTCCCACCAGTGACATGAGCAGGTAATCTCAGGTCCAAGTCCTTGGATGGGTCAGGGAGCTCACAGTCCATGAATCCTGTGGCTTAGAGTCAGACTGATGATGTTGGCCTTTTAGATGGAAGGAAAATGCCAAGCAGAGACACCAAGCAGGGCAGGCAGGGCAACAGAGTGGATTAGAGAGCTTTGAGAGGGGTACTGGCTTCTTGCCTCCACACTCAGCACAGCAGGGAGGTAGGTGATAGGAATGATGCTAATTAAGAGCCAGGCTCGAGGCTCGGTGAGAGTGAGCTTGGGAATTTCAGTCTACTCTACAGTCAGAGCTAGGGTGGTCCTGACTAGAAAGGGATGGGTGAAACTGGGGATGGGGGGGGAGGGGCTGCCTGTGGTGTCCGAGACATGGACATGGCTTGTTCTGTCTGTCTGTCTGTCTGTCTACCTACCTACCTACATCTATCTATCTATCTATCTATCTATCTATCTATCTATCTATCATCCATCCATCTATCTATCTAGGTGGTACCAGGGATTGAACTCTGGACCCAGCTCATGCTAAGTAAGTATTCTACCAGTGAGCTATAACCCTCCAACCCTCTTCTTTTTGAGACAGGGTTTAATGTTGGCCACACTAGCCTTGAGTCGGCTCTGTAGCCCAGGCAGACCTTGAACATGTGACTCTGCATTGGCCTCCCACGTAGCTTGCCTTACAGGCCTGGGGACAAAGCAGACTTTCAAATTTAAAGATGTTAGACACGGTGGCACATATCTGTAATATGAGCAAAGGGAGGCTGAGGTGGAAGGATCATGAGCTCATGAGCTGCCTGTCTCAAAAACTGTTTTTACAGTGCCATGCATTCTCTCTCTCTCGCTTTTTTCTTTTTTGGACTGGGTCTCATGTAGTCAAGGTTGACTTTCTCCTTCTCTCGCTTCTCCCATCCTTGTACTAGGATTATAGGCATGTATCACTGTTCTGGGTCTTATGCAGTGTTGGAGAATCAAACTCAGGGCTTCATGCATGCTAGGTTCAACCAACCGAGCTACATCCCAATCGTAAAACTGGCTCTGGAGCCAGTCTGGCTTAAGTCCCTCTGATCCGTCACTACAAAAACTGGCTCAAACAGTATCAGACTTGAAGCTTTAGCTCCTAACTGGCTCTGCTAGGAGGCCCCTTTTCTCATGACAAGCCCTATGTGGTTGCCCCAGTCCTAATCCATTGCCAGCACTGTCCTGCCACCCAGGGCACAGACAAGGAACCCCCTTCTTTCCAAATGACAGCCATTCAAAGTGATGCTCATGTACCTGCTGAGCTGCCTCCTTCCCTGCACCATTCCCTAAGACTCTATGCTCCATTCTCACAGGAGTCAAATAGGGAGGAGTGACCAGAAAGCAAGACACAGAGCCTCAGATGGTCTTTCCAGCACCAGCACAGACAGCTCTGGCTTTACAGGATGTGCGTGTGTGGTGTGTGTGTGTGTGTGTGTGTGTGTGTGTGTGTGTACTTGTTTGGCGGTCAGGCAGTGATAGTAGGTGTCTTACTCAGTTGCCTTCCACCTGAGACAAAGGGCTCTCACAGAACCTGCTGCTCAGCAAGACTTCCTGCTCAGCAAACCCCAGAGATCCTCTTGTCTTTTTCTCCCTAAGACTGGGATTACAGGCTTATGATGCTGGGCCCAGATTTTTACATGGGTGCCAGGGACTCAGACTCAGATCCTTATGGAAATATAGTAAGCACTTTGCTGACTAAGCCATCTCCTGAGTCCTAGGTGGTAGTATCTTTTATGAGAAGGAGCATCTGTTTCTGTTAATAGCAATAATATTAGTATTTATGTTATAATATTAATGACCTTAGGTTTATTTCAGGAATCCCATGGCCAACCCCAAGTTAGAGGTGACAAAGCTCATTCACAAGTCCCTAACTGAAACTTGGAGCCAGGTATCAACTTCTTCCAGGCAAAAGTTTACTTGACTGGAGTTTGGGCCTTTCAACGAGTCACCATAATGATCAAGAGCCCTAAAACATGTCCCAGCAGACTCTGATAACTCTAGGAAAGGGTCCACAGACATTGTTACAGGAGGAAACTGAGGCACAGAGGAAGAAGACCATACAACTTAATCATATGCTATCTGATTCTCAAACCTGTGCCCTGGGCCATTGCCTGTCTGCATGTAGTGCCTGTTCACTACAAAGGTATCACTAAGCAATGTGTCTGGGTATTACAGCACCCATGTGTCTACCTGGATGGTCTCCCAGGGAAGGAGGGGCAGCATGATCCTGTATTTGTGTGACTCCTGCTCCTGCTGGCCAAGTGGTTACTAAGTAGGCAAGAGTGACAATCCTCACTGGCTGTGAGGATGCCCAGGCTGGACCAAAGGGGTCAGAAGTCATGTGCTCCTACTGGTGGCAGTCTAGGAAAAACAGGTGGGGGAGGGAGGCCACAGCCACCGCTTCTTGGACTCTTGCTTTGAGCATGTCCCCATCTTAGGGATCTTATATTAAATCATCATGACAGGAAGAGTGGGAAGATTTGTGACTGTCTGGGGTTATGTGCAAGTCCTGATAGCTAATGCTCAAGATGGTAGCTTTATTTGCAGTTATAACAGAGTTAAGGCTCCTCAGGAGAGACAATCATACATTAGGGTTCATGCTGTAATACCCAGACATGTTGCTTAGTGATACCTGTGTAGTCCTCATTAGAGACGAAAGGGTTGAAGAGAGGAATCTATCGGGGAGTGGGCCCCAGAACTATGATAGAATAAATCTGTATGTTTTGCCTGTTTTGTTTATTTCCCCATGAGGCAAGGTCTCACTGTGTAGCTCAGGCTGGCCTTAAACTGGTTAATCCACCTGCCTCAGCTGGTGCCACCACACCTGGCTAAGACCTGTAGTTACAAGTTACTTAGCTTGTGGTCACTTCTTACAACTACCACAGGTGAGTCCTGTTATCTCCATTCAATTGATAAGCACTGAGACCCTGTGACATTGAGGCCAGAGAGCCATGGAGCCTGTGGGTTCAGTCACTAGACCACTGGGTCTCATCCTCCACACTGCCATTTGCAGATGCCTCCTCTGTCCTCCACAAAGATGCCTTGTGGTCCCATATAGGTTCTTTAACTCTGCACCCAGCCCATCAGAGTCATCCACCCTCGGTATCTAGCCACTTTAGGTCCACCCTCCTTCTCCCCTCAAGCAGACTACGGCCACGACCCCAACTGATCCTCTCCCTCCGTGCTGCTGTTTCAGGTACAATACAACAGCCAGAGACCTTTCTATACCTTCAAGATGGACGTTGTTACTGGATTTCATAACTCACTCAGTAAAACTTAGCGTCGGCCATGTTTGCTATCTGCCAGCTCTCTCAGGACATATTAGTCTCCACTTGAGCAATCATTCAGCCTGGTCCTCCTTCCTCAGTGTGGCTTTTCTGTGCCCTTTCCTTGAAGGGTATCTTATCTTCCCAAAACTGTTCCAATGCGTGCCCAAGAGGCCTTCAGGAAGTCACCCCAATGACTGACATCTGATCCAACTCCCATCCCGTTTCTTCTCTCTGATCCAGATGCTCCTGTCTCTCCTCAATGACTCTCTCTTGAGATCCTAAGACTGCTACTTGCCAAGGGGCAGTGTTCAGCCTTGCTGAAAAACCAAGTGAGACCTGACTGGCGTTTCCCTACTCCCACCCAAAAGACTCGGCCTGATTCTTACACTGGTTCTGAGTCAGCTGCTCTCTCTAGATAGAAGAACAAGGGCCCTTGCTTCTTTCCACAAATATCAGTTACCACCACCACAGACAGTAAAGGGCAAGCCACAAGGGTAAAGACACATAGGCTCTAGTTCCTGGCTAAAGCCCTGTGACCTCTGCCCCAGTTCCTCCACTTGGACCTTGTGGAGCAACAGGCCAGGGGATCTTGGGGGTAGGAGCTGGAGAGTGGGAGACAGTATTTTCCCACTCCTGGCACATTATACAAAGGCAATATGACCTCCCAGCCAAGTGGGATTTGAACCCAGGTGGTTCAAGGAACCTATGTCAGTCATCCCATATGAAGTTCAAAGCAGTACATGGATTTTAAAGCCAAGCTAACACAGAGTTTGTACCTTTGTTCATTCATTCATGGAATACTTACTGAGCGGTAACTGTTTATAAGGCAGGCCCTGGGATACAGCAAGGGATCAGTTTATCCCATTCTTGTGTTCATCTCTCTCTCTCTTTGTGAGTGTGTGTGTGTGTGTGTGTGTGTGTGTGTGTGTGTGTGTGTGTTGGAGGGGAGGCTGGGGAAAGATAAGATGAGACACAATTGACAGTACAGGCTGGTGAGATGGCTCAGTAGGCCTTAACATGCTTGCCCAGTAAGAATGAACACCAGTTATTGGATTCTCAGAGCCATACTGTAGCTCACCTATAACTCCAGCACAGGAGGCTAGGGACTAACCCAGACAGCAAATTCAGGGTTCAGTGAGAGACCCTACTTCAATACAAAACCTGAAGAGTGACTGAGAAAGACATCCAACTTCAACCTAGGGCCTGCATATGCACATACTGACAGGCAGACAGACAGACAGACACACACACACACACACACACATTCGAATATACCAACACACATGCATACACATACAATCCCCTCTAAACAAAACTCCAGATGACCATGCAAAGCAGGGGTGGCTGCAAGTATCTCAAGAGGAACAGAGAGCTTCACAGGGGGAGGAGAGAGAGGGCAGGAGGAAGTGGTACTAAAGGGGGCAGGCTGCTGGACCTAAGGAAACATCAGTAGAAACCAGAGGGATGTGAAGGAGGGAGCCCTACAGATGTCTCGGAGAAAGATGCAGGTAGAGCAGCCAATGCATGCACAGGCCCCCGAGCAGGAAGGAACTCTAGGTGATGACAGTGTGGTGATGACCACCAGAAAGAGACCAGTGTGTCACAGCCAAACAGCGGATACCAGCCCCAGTGGGCACTGGATTCTACTTTGAGTATGGTAATGTGGGTGTTCGTGGTGGCAATATTATGAGCAGAGACATGACAACCTCTGGGCGGATGTAGGAACAAGTTTTGAGTCCTAGAAGGGGAATTTAGGATCCAGGTGAGATAGGACTAGTTAGGAGGTGTGGTACGCTCAGGTGTCTGGGAAGGGGTGATGGGAGAGGAGGCATCTAGGAGACTTGCAGGGTTGGCTGTGGGCTGTCAGAGGAGGGGCCAGGCTCACAAAGGGCCAAGGAGAAGTTGCAAAAAGAAAGCTGCCATCTAGCGCTCCGTTCCTCCTGCACCAGGGAAAGTGGACTTTGCTAAGTCTGGGTATCTGAGAAGAGAGACATATTGACCATGTAAGTCCTCAGGCTGCTTCAGTTTCTGAAAGTCTGCCACTGGTGAAGCAGAGAGAAGGGGAGCGCCAGGCCAGCTACCACCTAGGTTGTAAACACAGTTTCCAATAACAGAGCGTCCCCTGTCCCTGGCGCCTAACAGTTACCACACTGCTGCCTTAGGACTGTGTGCTCCATGCAGATGGAGCAAGGCTGGCCAGCAGGCTCACATGACAGAGGCAGTGGCCAGGCACAGCACTCAGAGGGCTGGCAGGAGGCTCCAGGAAGTCTTTCTGCAAGTGTAGGTAGGGTAGGGGGTGCTGGCAAAAGAGGGGCAGATGCAGGGGTGCTGGATTGCAGTGGTGGTGGCTGGTTGGTGGGGGAGAGATTAGGGCTCCAGGCTGGATGGGGGAGGGGAGGAGTAGGTTAGTAGGGGCCTGGGGTTGGAATCCAAAGTGCAGGCAGAGGTGAGGTGGGGGATTCTGGCTGAAGACAGATGTAGGGTGAGGTTTACGAGGCTGGTGTTGAGGTCCTGAATACGTAGGGACAAAGTAAGGGGTGAATATGGGGCTGGGGTTAGGATCTTGGGTACAAGTAGGGGGGTGGGTAGAGGAATAGGGGTGGCTGGAGGTGGGGTCCTGAGTGGAGATAGAGGAAGAGTGGGTAGTAAGTGGTGGACTGAGTGGGATATCGGGTGCTGATGGGAAGGAGCGGGGAGACAGGAGGTGGATGTTGGGCTCAGATAGCAAGGGATTGAAGATGGAAAAAGGGTACAGCTCTCTGGCCACTCAGAGACCTCAGCCTCTTCCCCCATGACCAGACTTGGCAGTAAACAAACACCTTGGCTGCTGACTGGTGGCTGAACCCAGAGTTGCAAATGGACTACACAGTACCAGCAGCCCCAGGCTGTGCAGCCTGTTAAGAGCCATGCAGGTTTGTTCCAGCTATATGCTTGCTCCCTTGCTCCTCAATGAGGGCAGTCCAGCTGCACACGCTGACAGGATGCTGCAAAAGCCACCAGACATTGCAACACACAGCCAGTCTGCTGGCCGCTGGGTGAACTGTGCGCCACCCCACAACCCCCAGCCACAGGCACCCGCCCAGCTGGAGGGCTTGCTTCTTCTGGAGCATATCTGGGACTGGCAGCTTCCACTATCTGCAGTCAGTGTCCCCTGTAGTAGGAACTGCAGGGGGATCCTGAACCTGCACCTCCCTCAAGGGACCGCCAATCTCAGGGGCAGGGCCTTAGGTCAGCTCTGGTCTTTGTCCAATTGGTTAGGAAGTGTCTACAGTGGCTCCCAGTGTCTGCAGTGGCTCTGGACTTTATGGAAAGTTCATGGAGAAGGGGGTAATATTCTCCAGGTGTCACACTGGATGATAGCTGCTGTTTCCAGACAGACTGTTTAGTCCAGAGGTCTCCCTGGCTCCAACTCTTTGGCCATGCTGCCCTTTGGGTGGGAAGCTGCCTGATCATGGCTCACAGGAATCTACTCAGGAGTGGACCTGCTATGTGGCTGGATGAGTCACTTGGGGTCTCTGGGCTCCGTTGTTTCCAGCTGGCTTCCTTGTTCTGGGGAAGGTCAAAAGTGCAAGAACATGCTTTTGGAGGCTGATGAGCAGCTAGAGATGTTGGCCCTGCCTGGGGACAACCCAGAGCCACAGAAAGCCCAGGGCCTTTGCTGCCCCTACTGGCCCTCAATCAAGGGGAAGCTGGGGCTTCAGCCCCTTAGAGTTAAACAGTTCTCGGGTCTCAAGAACCTTTACACTGACTTCCTTAGTGGGTCCTGGAACTCACACTTAACCTGATTTGGGGAAGGCAGAGAGCCTTGAAGTGACTCCACATCCCCGTGCGTGCCTGTGGGGTGTGTGTGTGTGTTAGGAGGGGGGGCAGGCGTTGACACTGAGATGTCTTTTAGGGCTCTCAACCTTATTTTCTGAGATAAAGTCTTTTCACTGAACATGTATGTTACAGTTCTGACTAGGCTGCCAGGCCATCAGGATTCTGGGCTCCACCTGTCTCCTCTCCCCAGTACTAGGGTTACAGGTACCCACAGCATCGATGGCCTTTACATGGGTGTCCGAATGCAAGGTCCTCAATGCTTGCATAGCAAGTACTTCATCCACCGAGCCATCCCTCAGTCCCTCGATCCCTGATAACAATCACCCCTGAAATGGGGGCTTACCACATTCTTCTCTTTTTGACTCTTTCTCTTTACATCCTTCCTTTACACTGTTCAGCTTTATTATCTTTGTCACGCCTGGTCACTATGTGGAATGACAGTAGTTAGGATGTGTTGCTCCCTTTCCCCTGGCAAAGAATTCAGGAATTCTGGGTAATTGTGTGCCTGGTGAGCATGTGAGTGATGAATGACATCATGTTGCCATTTTTTTTTTTTGGCAGCAATGACAAAACTGCAGATTACCATTAGGACCAGCCACACAATGACAAGGTGTCTGCTCAAGCAACCATAAAAAAAAAAAATTTTAATCATGGAGACCTTAAAGAAAGAAACCAAGAGGAGGACCGAGTGCGATCACCTGGTTACACCAGCACTCGCATCAGTAACACTACTGCTAAGCTGTGAACCTTCTGCCTATCCTGGGTAGCCAGAAACAGATCTGCCATTCAAGATCTAAGATGCATTGGGGAGATGCCTCAAAGAATATATACACATAAAATATTTAAAAAGATTTATTTATTTTTCTTTTATGTGTATGGAGTATTTGCTTGCATGCGCGCGTGCTTGTTTGTGTTTGTGTGATATATACCATGTGCACGTCTGGTACCAGAAGAGTCTAGAAGAGGACATCCGGTCTCCTAGAACTGGCATTACAGACAATTGTGAGCCATCATGTGGGTGTTATGAACTGAACCTCTTGCTCTGCAAGAGCAACATGCATTCTTAACCACTGAGCCTTCCATCTTAATCTCTCAAAGAAACTAGTGTGTGTGTGTGTGTGTGTGTGTGTGTGTGTATGCATGGTGTATGTGAGGCGGCATGTATGCTCTTGCATGTGTACAGCGGCCAGAGGACAACTCTGTAGAATTTGTTGTTTCCTTTCAACTTCTCTGGGGATTGAACACCAGGGTAATGCAACAACCATCTTTATCTGTTGAATATCTTGCTGGCTCCGACCTGTTTTAGATATGGCCACTGAGGCCCTAGACGCATGCCTATCAAGAGTACAGCCAGGGACTGGTTGGGTAGCCCTGGCTCTGGCAGGTGGCATCTCCAGCAGAAGTGAGAATTTAGCAGCAGTTCAGAAAGATGGACTTCCCCTATGCCACTCCTCCTCCACTCCTCCACCTGGTGTACTTCCGAGGTCACAAACATGCCCAGCAGCATACCAGGGCTGGTGGTTCCCAGGGAGACTTGGCTTGTTAAGCACTTTATTGCCGCACATCCAAAGGCAAGCCTTAAGGAACGCAGAGAGCATGTGAAGGTTGTTTGCTGGGGGCCCATTTACTTTCTGAGAGGACACAGGTCACATGCTATGGAGCTGACCTTGCAGTTGACAGCTAGTGGGCTGTCAGAGCTGGGACCTAGGCATGCAGGGCTGAGGAATACAAGAGGAAGTGGAGCATCACAGCAGGAAGTGGCTGGGTCAGCACATCCTGCAGGGAACTGGATAGTGGGAGTGTAGATAGGGGCATCAAGAAGGGCAGGGCTTTTCCTGGGGACCAGCCCTATACAAGTAACCACAGAAGGCACCCCATCCCTCCACTCTCAGAGAGTGCTCATTAAAGGTCAGACTCTTCTCACAATTTTTGTGGAAAGTCTTCTAGGTCTCCCCAGTGCTCTCCCAATCAAGTCTAAACCCCATCTGTAGCTACCAGCTCAAGGGTTTAGCCCTTACCTTTTCCTCACCTCTCTCGGACACTCTACTTTGGCCAGCCCATCATCTCCCATCTGTTCTTTCCTAGACATGCTTCCTTATGCTTCCAGTGGCTACATCTACCTCATTCTTATATTTCACTTGGGCCCTGCTCAGGACATGCTCAGGATGAGGGAAATATTTTCTTAACAGTGGAGTCCCTGCACTACCTGTCCATCAGAATTCCCATCCCGCTAGACTTCTGCGCTCACACTAAGGTGTCATACAGGCAGCTGCTTCAATTCCCCCTGGTAGGCAGCAGATGACAAGGCCTGGCCCTTTCCTACACATGGGCAATTCCCACAAGGCCCCTGTGTCCTCATAGAATTCCAGATGCTCTTCCCTTCCACAATCTATCTTTGTGGAGAATCTTCAGGGAGTTCAGAATGTCCTCTCCCCTGGCTCACCAGGACATAGTTAACACCCATTTGTGTTTTGCTCCCCAAGGGAGAACTCTCCCCAGTGAGTCTACAGCCACTATTCCACTGCCTGTGGGACTGTGAAATTTTCCAGCCCCAAAGACTGTGTGTGGCCTCTGTAACAGGTGCTGAGTGAGACAAGTCACCTGAGAGAGAGCCTGAACCTTAGGCAGCTCTCCCAAAATCTCTGGGAGGCTGAGCTATGAAATGAGCATGCCCATTTCATAGATGAGAACACCAAGGTCTACACAAAGAGAGGGGGGTGATTTACAGGAAACCAGTCCCCAAGGGGTCATCTTGGATCCCCCAAACTATGTACATGCTACTTTACATGGGAAAGGGGGTGAAAGGCCCAGGGAACTGAATGCTGAATGGACAAGGGAGACAGAAGAGTCAGATGTGGTTTTCAGATGGAGTGTTCTGGATTATTCAAGCTAGCATACACAGTCACAGGCTGACTTAAAGGCAGGCAAGGAGGGCTGGAGGGACAGTGTCATGGTCAAGAGCTCAAACTACTCTTGTAAAAGACCTAAGTTCAGTTTGCAGCACCCATGTGGTGGCTCACAACCACCTGTGATGCCAGCTCCAGAGGATCTGGTGCCCTATTTTTGCCTCCATGTGCACTGACTTCAAATGCACATATCCCTTGCTTCAGATACACATAGTTTAAAAGAAAATAAATTTAAGAAGCAGGCAAAGGAAAGGCTGGGGCTACAGAGAGGTGACAGAGTGCCTGCTCAGCATGTATGATGTGTAGGATTCTGGCTCCTGCTGAATGGACAAGGGAGACAGAAGAGTCAGATGTGGTTCCAGGTAGGGGTGGAAGACAGAGATACACTCAAGGACTCTGAAATGGAGGAAAACCTGAACAGGGTCAAAACCAAGGACTGCGGGAGGAGGCAGTTGAGGGGGAGTTGGAAGGGGAAGGAAGCAGCTTCCAGAAGGAGCACAGATCTGACACCTTGTAGTTAGTCCACTGGAGTCCCAGGCTGGGCTTCTGACCCCTGGAACCTCTTTTTGAGACAGTGTGCACTATTCTGAAAGCACTGAGTTTGTGAGTGATCACCAGTAGAATAACCATGGACACTCAAATGGAAAGCATGGTCCATGGGCCCCCACCAAGAACAACAGCATAGCAACCCATGGCAACCTATCAGTTCAAAGGACACAAACTGTTTCTGCCTTATAGCCTATGGCCCGTAATCTTACTATTGTGGTCAGCACTTACTGATCACTCACCCTGAGCTCTGAACTTTACACAAATTATTTTACTTAATTCCATTTGGCAGAGAAGGAAAGTGAGTGTCAGAGAGGTTTTGCAACTTGCCAGGGGCAATGCGGTGAGCAAATAGAAGAGTCAACCTGTGAACTTTGCTGCTCTTGACTCCTGAGCTCAAAATCTGAATTGCTTCATTACACTTGTTCCTTGAGAAGCACACATGCATGATGCAAGACCATAGTTGTGCCAGAGCCATGGAGGTGCAAACCCCCAGAAGAGCACAGTCTCCAGCCCACGCAGAAAATGTGCCTTGCCATCCCTAAGGTCCTTGCCCACTCCTTTGAGTGTTCACAGGGAAGTGGCTGTGATAGGCAGGACAAATTTCGAGGTCTTTGCTAGCTGAGGCCATGGGAGGTGGAGCCCCACGTGGGTGTGTCTGACAGTACCATTTGCCCACGTGAAGGTGAAGTTGCCCTCTGTGGTCATACTGGCCCTACCTACATGGTGACCTTCAGTGTGGTTGTGACAAGTGACAGGCTGTAGGCTACTGTGTGCTTGGTAGCAGGAGCTGCAAGAGAATGGGGTAGAGGGTGGGGGTATTGGGAGTTGGGAAGTGGGGTGGGAGGGGAGCTGGCTGTGCCACCTCAGAACTGCCTGCTCAGGGGCCTGAGACTGCAAGAGGAAAAGATCTCACACTCACAAAAATGGCCCCAGACATTGACCTAACAAATACCTTCCTTTACTAGCCTGTCATAGTGACTTTACACCTTTGCACAGGAGGTCCACAGACAGCCACTGGGCTATACTCTAGTGGCTGTTTACTTTGTCCCTTTGAACTACTAACTGGAGAATGGAGAGGTTTCCTCTCAACAGTGAGAAGTACCTTCCACCCTTTTTGCTCATGGATGTCAGCAAATGACCTGACAAAGTCAGTAGATAAACCCAGTAGGGCTAGCCCAGGAGGACAGGGTGACATAGGCAGGCCTGGGTCCTCTGGCAGTTTCTACTGAGGATGACCAAGGGGCAGTGTGAGCAGCCTCATGGCAGAGAAATCTGCCAAATAAAGGTCAGGTGTTGAGTGAAGCAGCTGGATGGGCAGGCTGAGCTCAGCGTCCTCTATGAGAGTCGGAGCGAGAGCTGAACTACTCAGTCTCAGAGTCGTTAGAACAAGCAGGGCACCTCCAGGCTCTACCAAAGGAGCTAGCACTGCTGTTGTGTGACCAGGTTGGACTACCTGGCTGTTTACTACGTACCTTCCGGGAGGCTGTGAGCAGTCTCTTCCATGCAATGAGAGGCAGCAGAGGGACTATTAGGGGCAGATACTCTGGGATCTTTTAGGAGCTATGATTTTGTGTCTATGTGTGTGTCTACGTATGCGAGGCCAGAGGTTTACACTGGTTGTCTTCTTCAGTCAACCGCCACTTCATCTTTAATTTTTTTTTTTTAATTTTTTATTTATTTATTTTTTGAGACAGGGCCTTTCACTGACCTGGAGCTTACCAAGTAGGCCAGGTTGGCTGGTGCACAAGCCTCAGGGTTTGCAGGCCTGTCTCTCCAGTGCTGGGATTATGAATGGGAGCTGCTGCATTTAGCTCTTTACATAACTACTGGGACTATAAACTCAGGCCTCATGCTTTACAGGTGGAACTATCTCGGCCCATAGCTGGTTAACTTCAGGTTGTCTTTTCTTATAGTCTTGGTTGTCAGGAGAGGGCAACAATGGTAGTGCCACTGGAAGGTGTGACAGTTGACAATAACTGTCAGTTTGACAGGCTCTACAGTCATCTAGTAGACAAATACCTGTGTATGTTATTGGGCTGGAAAGACCCACTTTGAACATAGGCTGGGTCCAGGACTGAATAAAAAGGAGAAATTGAGTTGACCATCAGAATTCTCCTGATCGTGGAAAAGTGATCAGCTGCTCACACTCCTGCCAGCATGCCTTCCCGCAATGATGGAATGTAACCTTCAAACTGTGAGCCATGATAATAAATCCTTCCCCCTTTAGGCTGCTTTTGTCAGGTATTTTGCTACAGTAGTGAGAAAAAAAAAGTGACTAATATAGGCTATTATCAGGAGATAGTGGCCCTGCCATGTGTGAAGTGACTAGAAGAGTCCTAGGCATGTAGTAGGTACCTAGTAAACATCAGTTTTCAATAGCAAGAGAATGTGGGTCCTGTGTCTATTCAGACAACAGTCATTCATAAAGTGCCACCAAGTCTCAGTTACCATGCCAGACCCAAAGACACCCAGTCAGCAAGAAAAGCCAGAGCCTGTGCAGGCCTCTTCTTTCCTAAAGAATTTTGATGTACAAGCATGTCAAACAGCATCCACAGTATAGTGAGCTGCCATGGTAACACATGACTCTAGGTTCACCACGATCATGGGTTCCACATCCTGGCTTTCACTGCCCCCAGTGACGGGCATTCATTTCCTTCATAAGCACCTAGAGGTTTCCATGTGTTTTTGATCAAATCTTTATACCTCCAACAGCTATTTGCCCATCTTGGAGCGGAAAATACCTTGGCCTAGTTGCCATGGCAACTAGAGCTGACCAATATAACTGTAGTCAGGTCTACGGTAAAAGTAAAGGAGCCACTGACATTTTCTGGTGGGTGGAGTAGGGAAGAATGGGACACCTTCCTGCCCCACCCCACTTCTATCCCCAGCTACTAGTGATCCTGGAAGATGCTAATACATTGACAGTGGAACGGTAACTAAAGAGAGACTCCATGATCTAGCTTCCCTGGGTTTACCATCCAGGAAGAGGTAGGGTTTTACTGCATTCTCCCATAGCAGTCACTTCCTTCCAGAAGTCTCCCCAAATTTCCCTCCCTGCATAGTGACCTTTCCGTCCCTGCAGGCTTAGAGGTCATAGATCATTTCTTAGTGTGAGGGTCTAGCTTGGTGGTCTCAGGTTTGGCAGGAGGGAGTGAGGGCTCATCCTATGACCTAAAGAGAGATACTTGCACACTTCCTTTTTGTGACCAGGACTTACTTATGTATATTCCTGGTCTTTTACTTAAGGGGTTAACCCCATAACAGTACCCAAAAGATGGGCTTGCTTGCTAGCACTTGTCTGCTTAATTGGTGTACTGAGAATGGGTGGACAACCCTCATATTCCAGGGCAGCCAAGTCCCAGATTTTGGGCCTAAGAACCCAGTAGCAATTCTTTAACAGTGGGCCATGCATCTCTGATGTACTATCCCGGCTGGTCATTCCTTTTTAGGGGATGACTGATAGCTTCATGTAGCCAGTGTTGGCTTCAAACCTGCTCAGTCCCTGCTATGGGGGCTGGAGAGATGAGTCAGCACTTGCTGCTCTGGCAGAGGACTGGGGTTCTGTTGCCAGCACCCACACAGGGAAGTTCACTAACACTTGTAACTTCAGCTCCATGGGATCTGAAGTCCTCTTCTAGCCTTCAAGGGCACCTGCACACAAATGGTGTCCTTCCAAACACTCAGGCACACACACACACACACACACACTCAGGCATACACACACTCAGGCATACACACACACTCAGGCATACACACACACTCAGGCATACACACACTCAGGCACACACTCAGGCACACACACACACTCAGTCATACACACACACTCAAGCACACACACACACATAAAATAAATAAGGATACCTTAAAAAAAAAGGAAAAAAAGCAGCAAAACAAAACAAAACTGCATGTAGCAGAGGCTGGCCTTGAGCCCCTGATCTGTGGTCTTCTCCTCTCAATTGCTGGAATTATAAACCTGGGTTGCTAAGCCTGGCTTAAAATTAGTCTGACCCTTTGGCAAGCATCCCACCCATTGTATTTAAATACACCCCAACACGGTTCTTTGAATAAGTGGGCTTATCCACATCCTGCCGGCATCCTGTTGACTCCTGCCCTGCTCGCCAGACTCCCTCTCCAGAGCCCTCTGCATATTAGGCCCCAGGACTTAACAGCTCCTGTCTGACCTCTCTGTGACCCAGAGGGAGGCTGTTGGGTGGAGTTGAGATTATCTGGCACAGAAAGAGAAACTCTGGTTGTGAAATGGGGGTTTGTGAATCAGGAGTTTGACATGGCTTCTAGTAAAGGGCCTTTGTCCCAACTTCTTTTCATTTTGGACACAATCTACATGTCACACCTGCCCCCAAGCACCATCAAGTCCATCCAAAACAATGATGCAAAAAGGCATGTAGGTTACCCTACTAGAGATGTTACCACAGCCACATGTAAATTCCTCCCTCTCCTACAGTGCTACAGCCTCGGGTGGGATGACTGTTGTGTACAATGACAGTCATGCTTGTGACCATAATCACCTCAGTCATTCACGTCACTCGTAACACAGATGATTGCAGTCAGCCTGACAGTTAAAAGTATCAGCAGAAGCCAGGAGCCCAAGTAGATGTCAGCATGCATTTCTAGAAACTCATAGTATGAGCCTGCCTGGTTATATTTCCCCGTTGTACCCTGAAAAACCTGGACAAATGCAAGCCATAACTGCCCAAGGTCCTGGTGAGGGCATGGTGAGAGGGCTGTCTTCTTCTATGTTAAGTGTTGGCAGTAACTACTTCCCCCTTTTGAGATTTGTTCATGTGTACAAATGTTTTGTCTGCATGCATGTGTACTACTCGTAGCAGTGCCCGCAGAGTCCAGAAGAGGGCGTCAGATCCCCCAGTTGTGATTTGGCCTGTGGATTCTGGGAATCGAACTAGGTCCTCTGGAAGAATAATCAATCCCCTTAACTGCTTAGACGTCTCCCCAGCTTGAAAGTCTCCAGACAGAACCCATCCACTGTGAAGGACTCTGATAGTGGCAGCATGGCTTTAGGGATGACTTACAAGGACCGGATCAACCCTTTCCTAGGTAGAAGGATACTTCCTTGTAAGTACAGAGACTGCCTTCTCAAAGTGTATGCTTGGTGGCAAGCTAGGGGTTGTTGAAGGGGCTGGAAATTTGTATGGAGTTTACGAAAAATGAGGCACCAGTGTATCTGTCAAACCTTTCATTCTTCTCTCAGAGAGATCTGATGACGAGCAGGAAAGGCTGAGTGAGACAGTCACTGACAAGGTCCAGTTCCTGCTGCTTCTCTACCCATCACCTGGCACAAGCTACTTGGTATTTGGCTAAGTTAGGACAAAGGCCACTGGAAGCTGCCACACACTAATCTGTACCTTTGCTGCAACATCTAAGTGATTTTTGAGTCTCTGGAAATCTTTGGTATATCTCTACCTGCCTTCCACCTCTGCTACCAGCTTAGAGCGGTGTCATCACCTGCCAGCTGCCTTAGGCAGGCTTTGAACTGGGTCACCTTAGGTACTGGGAGTAGGAAGGGGGTCACAGAAAGGTAGGGAATGGACTGAAACTTACATATGGACCTGAAGGCCAGGCCCTGGCTGGCTGCTTCACGCTCCCCTGCGCTGTAAAGGCCGTAGTACAGAGGCAGATGCAACACAAGCGGATTCTTATACTGCCCACCTGAAATAGGGCCTTGGGCTCCTCTCAGTGGGGATACTCACTTGGCCAGATGCTCTTGCTTCTGTAGGAATTCAGTCATGGTATGTATGCTTACCTCTAGCTGGACCAAAAGGTGGGGTACGCAAATTCTTCCAAACAATCCCCCCTTAAATATTCCTTCTGCTTCAATCAAGAGTTCTTGTTAAAACCTTGCTAGACCTACAGATGTGAGGATAGGCCTGAGTTCTGACTGGTTTGTGGGGACCAATTATGGGGTCACAGCAAATTTTAAAAAAGTCTTGCTCAGGGGATGAACCAACAAGAACCTTTCCCCTGAGTCCCTAGGGCTTACTGTTTCTGTCTCTGTTCATCTTGCTTTCTTGTAGGAAGGGAGAGCTGTTTTGTGATAAAGACGTTTCCTTTAAGACACCGTTAAAGGCGCAGTGGTTAAGAGCAGAGCGTATGTTGCTCTTTCAGAGGATCAGAGTTCAGTTCTGAGCACCAACATCAGGCGGTAACTCCAGATCCAGTCTAGGGGATCATACCTCCTCTGCCTTCTACAAGCACCTGCCTCTGTGTGTGTGAGTGTGTGTGTGTCTCTCGAGTAAATGAAATAAATCTTTTTTTAAAAAAAGAAACCCTTTATTTGGGTCAGCTTTGTAGTCTGAGGCTCCCCACAGTCTACAAATATTGCAAATCCTACTTAAGTCAAGGTCACTATGGGGAACTGGGTTGTCCCGCCCCCTCCTGGACATGCCAGCTGTTTGCAGAAGGGCTCTGAGCCTCCTTTCTTTCCCCATTTAGGGAATCTCTCCTACATTCAATCTCACCAGAATCCAGGCAGGGCTCTCTCAGTGTGGCAGCCTCTACTTTCACCAAGACTGGTGCTGGTGATTACCTCTTTGCACCTGGGACACCACTGACCTCTCCTGGCTTCCTCCCACACTCCTGGCCCACCCCCCAGTGCCCAGTTCACACCCGTCCCCAATCAACTTAACAGCCAGCTTCCAACCCCCGCAGCACTCAGCCCTTTGTTGCCAAGCCCACGGGGTCTCCTGGGTCTTGGGGTTGTCCATACACTGACCCCAGTTGCACCCAGCTAAGAGGATAGGAGGGGTCCACCTTCCCACGGAAATAGCTAGAGAAAGGCTGACTGAATGCAGTGGCTCCAGTAACTGCAGATAGTTCTGATTCCAGGGAGCTCTTGGGGGAGGGGGTTATTCTGCCAGCCAAGTGAATGGCACCAGGAGTTTCCCAGGCCCCTCCCCTGGATTTTCTTTTGGGTGACCCTGCCACCAATTAAAGGCCTATTTCTCATCAGCCTGGGCTTGTTTCCTGGAAAAGCTTGTCTTTTCCAAGGTAGATGGGGGTTGTGCCTTCCAGGGTATGAACCTGTTGGATCCACTCTGCGGTCGCAATCTCCCCCCCCCCCCACATCAGCCTACTTCTGCCTTCAATTTAGGATTGTTTACAGTCGGTCAAGTTTTTCCAGATTGACAAAGCCTTTCTCATAAGCTACTGCAGTCTGCCACAAGAGCTGTGGAAGAGCGTCAGGACCAGAGCCAGCTGGAAGATTCAGGCAAGGGAGACACACACAGCTAACTAGTGTCAAGCATAAGCAACTGTCACCAAGTATCCCCTCTTCGAGGGTTCCCTTCTCTGCCCTCTTGGTCTCCCTCCACAAGGAGCTTTGGATGAGTTCCGTGGAGATCCTCCCCCCCCCCCCCCAAGAAGAGAAACTGGTGAGAACAACCCTTTTTTCTCCGTAATTCAGCAACTCCAAGAGTTAAAAACACGTCTGAATTCCCCTTCCAAAGGCAAGGTTAAACAGCTGTCCAAACCACCCAAGGAGATTCAGGAGCCCTGGACAGCTGGAGGACCCCGGCCCTCCAGCTGTGCTAGAACAGCCTGGCCAGGGAAGAGTTAATGGGCAATCGGCTTTGGATGATAGTTCAGACTCCAAAGTTCAGTCCCAGCCACCGAAGGAATTGTAAATCTCAGGGCAGTATTTAACAAAACAAAAGCAACCTGGAATTACATGAAGGTTTTGCTTTCCACAGAGCATATTTACTCTAATCCCCAAGGTATGCGGCTCCATGTCAGATCAGCTGGCTAGCCTGGTTCCTCCCCCCACCCCCCAGCAACAGTTTAAATTTCAAACTAATTCCCCAGTTTGTTCTTCGTCTTCGCGGGCTGGCTGGAGACAGCCCGGCCCTGCCGGCCTGAAAGCCCTCTCCATTGCTCTTGCCACTGGGTGAGTCAGCCTGGTCTGCAGTTGCAAGTTGGGTGACAGCTGGCTCTCCTTCCAATACTCTGCTACACCACGTCTCCAAAACCTGGAGCTGGTGTCACCCACATAATAAGAGGCAGTGGTCAGTGGGGCACAGTGCCACTCCCCAATCCAGTGGAGAAGGATCCCCTCTGTTGAAGAGGGCGCGCGGGGGGTGGGGTGGGGGAACCAAGGTTGAAGGTGAGGACAAGGGCTCTTTATCAGAGGCTGGCTACCCCCGCACTCCTTTCAGGATTTCAAACACCTGGGCCTCCCAGTCTTTCAGCCTGGCTAGACCCTCCACATCAGCTCCCTCCTCTACAAATCTGAACCGAGTACCCCCCTCTCACGTTCCTGCAGAGCTGCAACCTCTCAGCTTGGGACTAGGCAGCGAGTTGCCAAGCAAAATACCAAGCGCAAGCTAGCAGGCGGCTTGGCTTCCAGCTCTACCCAGGGGCGCGCACACCCTGCGCTCAGCAGGGTGACCGCAAAGAGAGGGAGGGGGCACTACACCTTAGAGAAGGAGTCATGCGGCAGAATGGTTGGGTATTCTAGGTATGGTAGTTGGTAGGAATAAATAGCCAGCGAGATACCAATCCCGGAGAACCGAGCAGCTCAGGGCTGCCAAAACAGACAGTCCGGTGCCTGGGAAATTGACGAAGGTTGAAACCGACTTGCTTCGCAGTCCCAGGTGATGCAAGGAGTGGGTGTCCTAAGACTTTCAGATCGTTGGTGCTGGTTTCCGCACCCGCAGCAGGTGGGAGCACCCCCCACGACCGCCTCCCCCTCCCTGCGCGCCAGAGTCCCTTTACCCTCAGCGCCCACTTCCAGGTGTCGCAGTGCCACCCCGCCCCCACGCCGTGTACCTTTCTGGCGCCACGCTCTGCGAACTCCCGAGCGAGGTGGCGTCCGATGCCTCTCCCACCGCCGGTGATGAGGACTGACTCCCGCGACAAGTCCCGAAGCTTGGGGGGCAACACCAATCCCACGGCTGCTTTGGTTACCAGATAGATCATTTGCAGAGGGAACACTACCAGCGCGCCCAGCCATTTCCACACCATCCTCCGCGCGGCGGAGCCGGGCACAGGGGGAGGAGGTAGGAGGCGGTGGACAAAACTCCCCGGACTAAGCAAAACAGGAATTAAAAAAAGAAAGAAAACACCCCCAAACAGCAATAAACTAAACAAGGAAAAGGAGGTGTCCCACCTGGTCACTCTTGAACGGATCTCTTTCCAGATGCAAAGGACTGGGCGAGGAAAAATGGGGGGAAAAGAAGAAGAAACAAGAAAAAAAGATAAACTCCGCTCTGGCGGAGAGGAAAAAAGCGTCTCAGAAGATTGGGACGGTGAGAGGGGCGGAGGGGAGTCCGGGGGTGGGAAGTTTTAACAAGAAGTTTCTTGCCCCAACAGCCGTTTCGGCTGGGAAATTCACAGGTAATGTTTACAGACCGTCAGAGGAGTTTAGGCAAGGCCAGGGACGGAAAAAAAAGCACCAACCACAAGCGCGCACACTGCTACAGTCCGCGGTTTCAAAGTGCAAGATTATAAAAACAAACAAACAAAAAAGCTGTTTCCCAACTGTAGCGCCCCCCTCCAACTTTCTCCAGAAAAAGAAAGGGGGGGGGGGGGAACCACACACAAAAACACCACACACAAAACCTGGGGAGTGATTGCAGCTCCCAATTTCAGTCCGCGAAAGTCTCCCGACTCATTGCTATTCTTGGGCTCAGGAAATTGCTTAAACGCGATCTGATTGCCAGCACCGTGCAGGAGAAGTGGGGGGTCCGGGTGTCAGTTTCTTCCCGTGCACAGCTCGCCCTCGCGCGCGCCCGCTCGCTCCGGCTCCCTCCTCCCTCTGTTGCAGCCGGGGCTGGGAGTTGCCGCTCGGTGTGGCTCCCTCTCTCTCTCTCTTCCCCCCTCCCCTTTAGTATTTATTGCCTTCTTTTTTTGTTCTTTCCAACTTGGACCGGCCCCGACTGTGGAGCACTCGTGGATAGGACGCCCTAGTCTGCACTGCCGTATTACTTCGTTCGCGGGGCAGCTGCGGCGTGGACCGAAAGGGCGCCGCCCCCCCCCTTTTAATACCCCATTAAGTCTGATTGACAGTTAAAGTTGTTGGGAGGCTTCACTACCGTGCCTCTGAGTGGCTGAAGCGACTTCCCCTCCCCCTGCGCCGTGGCGGGGCACGCGCCTGAGCGCGCACCCGGTTTCGCTGCGTCTCGCACTCTCCTGGGACTCGCTTCTCATTTCTGCAAGCTGGAACTTGCTGCCCTAGTCCCCGAGGGCTCGCAGCCGGAACTCGAACACACTGCAACCAACTCTGGCAAGCCAGCTTGCTCGATCAGACTTTCCTCCCAGCCTGGGCCAGGTGACCACCCCTGAGCGGCCGGGCAAGCCGAGGGGAAGCTCCCGCATTGATGCAATTGGGTCCGGTTGCCAATGGTTCATTTCAGGTCACTTGGTCATCCTCCTGCCTCCAGGTAGGACCAGGAGATTATGTTTCATCATTGCCTGATTCCCCCTTTCCTTCAAAGAGTGTACATCCGAAGTTGTATCAACGTGAAGTCTCTCACGTTGAGGTAGAGGGACCTCTGGGGAGCAGGAATTTGCTTAGAGAGAAAGGGGAGCAGGGTAAAGGAACATCTAACCCTAGGTGCCAATAAAATCCCCATAAGATTAGCTGGGAGCATATTTATTGCTTATCTGGGCTAGAATTACCTTGACTGACAGCAATTTCCTTAATAACAAAAGCCTGTAAACAACACGTCTTCAAACCTATGCCACTGTTCAGTTCCTGCAGTGCCCCCTCTCTGGGTGCCCTTCCCCGCTGACCTGTTGGGCACCCACCTTGTAACCTCTTGCCCACCCCTTGTAAGAACGTCTCCCTGTTGGGAGGGCGGGACCCAGCTATTTAGCCTTGCCTGTTGCGGGAAGTCTAGGAGGTGAGTCATGAGAAGCAGGCCCAGTTAAAAGTGCTGATGAGACTTGCCACCCGCCCCCTCTGCACATCCCTGGGCGGGAGAGGGAGAGACAGCCAGGGAGCCTGCCCTGTAATCTGGGGCAGCCCTTTCCAGCCCTGGACGTGTTCAGGCTGGGAGTCCTGGGCCTCAGCCCCAAAGACTGATCCAGCAGGCCCTGGGTGCAGAAGGAACTAACTGCTTTTAATATTAACCGCCTGGGTGTGAACAAATCCCTTTGAGAAGTGCTGATTTGGGGAGGGGGTGGAGATCACCTCTTCTTTTGCCAAGAACTGTAGTTCTGGGGAGAAGTTGTCATGAGAACTCCCAGTTTTTGGTGGAGCAAAGGGATGAAGGGGCTAGGAAGCCACTCTCCTGCATGGACCGCCTGCGATCTGGTCTGACATTCCACCCTCCAGCTGACCTCACTTTGGGGACTTTGTCATCCATTTCCCAGGTTACCCAGCCAGGAAGTACAGGAGGGAGGGATTCAATCCAGACCTAATTTCTCTTCCTATCCCACCCCACTCTGGCAAGAAGGCAGGAGAGAGGTGGAAGACAGGCTTAGCCAAGGACTTCAATGAAGAGTCCCTGCAGGCTCCATTCTTCTTTTTAAAGGACTGTCCAAAGGGCTGGCCATTGCCTTCATTAGATCCCACCCCACCATGATGGCCATTTCTCCCCATCTTCCAGGTCTATAAAACAACAGGAAAGAAATGGCAGTAAGGGAGAGTCGGCCTCTTGGCACTCAGCAGTTACTAAGGCCTATGTAGAAGACGCCAACTAGGGGAGACCCCCAAAAATGCTGCATAGCTTCTGCCCTCATCTATTATCCTTGGAGACGCCTAGTGGCTAACAGGCGACACTGCAGCTCTAAGCTTCTAGCGTTTCCAACACCCTGGTGGGGCTAATGAGCTATTCTCTTTGCTTAGGCCTTTCTCTCCACCGAAGGCTAACTCCCAAGTCTAGTAAAGCTAGGGACTTGTAAAGATCACAGCCTCTTCTCTACCTGTTTCATAGCAAAGGTCACTAACACCCAGAGATCCAGCCACTCAAAGAAAGACACATAATGTTCATCCTATTCAGTTCAGATGCAAACAGGAGGGCCCTCATCCATGTCCCAAAGGTGTGTGTTTGGGACAGAGGTGGAAAGACACTGTGAACCCCAATGGACCTTCACACGTACCTTATACACACCTTAATTTCCTGAATGGTCTGGGGAGGTCGGTATCATGTGCCCTTTCAACGCAAGAAGGAAATTGGACCCAACAGATAACCCATTCAAGACCACACAGGCTGCTCCCTTTGAGTCTGAGCAAGAGTCAGAGGGGATCAACAACAACTCAAAATAAAAGACCACCCTCCCCCAAACAAACAAACAAAACAATCAACCAAACAAAAACCTGCCAGACAATCCCAAAAGGGTCTGTTAGATCCAGGGTCTGGCTTAAGATAGGAAGTGGCCCTGTTTCTATTTGGTCTACTGTCAGGAGGTGGATTTTGTGGTTCTGGTATCTGTGAGCTTAAAGCTTCCTCTAGCATCAGCTTTCCAGCTGTAGCTGTAATCCATCCCCCTCCCCACACCTCAGTTCCCAGGAAGATAGGGGTGGGGGAGCACCCAGCTAAGGCTATACAACTAAGTAGGCTGGTTTCAATAACAAAGTTGTGGCATGGGATATGTGTCCCCTTTCTCCCTGGGTACTCATCCATTCTGCCTACTTGATGTAGGAGGTACCGAGTCTAACCCTAGAGAGAAGTTCGAAAGTTTGCATCCCAGCCTTGGGTGGAGGGCCCCACACTTTTTTCATTCCTCTCCTGACAACGTGAAAGGAGCCTTTGTGGGCTTGATGGGAGAAGTGAGCAGAACTAACTTTTCCATGACTCAGCCTTGCTAGGGCTGGGCACAGCTAGGGAGGTGCAAGAAACAACTCTCCTGTAGGGCCAGTTGGAGCCTTGTGGCTGAGCTGCCTTCCAGTTTTCCTGGTTTGCGACTAAGGACAGTGAAAAGAGGCTGCTGAGCTTACTATTAGAAGTAGGCTGTCTGGGACTGGGGAGATCTTTCGGTGGGCAAGAGTGCTCACTTGTTGTGTGTGCCGGCTAGTTTTTATGTCAACTTGACACAAGCTGGAGTCATCTGAGAGAAGGAGATTTTAATGGAGAAATTGTCTCTAATATCAGGCTGTAGGCAAACCTGTAGGACATTTTCTTAATTCATGATTGATGTGGGAGGGCCCAGCTCATTGTGGGTGGTGCCACTCCTGGGCTGGTAGTCTTGGATGCTATAAGAAAGCAGGCTGGGTAAGCCAAAGAGAGCAAGCCAGTAAGTAGCACTCCTCCATAGCCTCTGCATCAGCTCCTGCCTCTAGGTTCCTGCCCCAACTTCCTTCCATGACCGTCTACAATGTAGAAGTGTAAGTGAAATAAACCCTTTCTTCCCCAAGTTGCTTTTGGTTATGAGACTTCATCACAGCAAGAGAAACCCTAATTATGACACTGTGAAAGCATGAGGACCCGAGTTTTGTTTCTCAGAATCAATGTAAAAAGATAGATGTGGCCATGTGCTTCTATAATCCCAGGGCCAAGGGTGGAAGAGGGCAGAGCCAGTTGGTGGGTGGATCCTTGCTTGTCAGCTTAGCTGGAAGACAGCAAGCTCCAGGCACTGATGGAACCCATCTCAAGGGAGCGAGGCAGAGAGGAACAGGAGAAATTCCACGTCCTTTTCAGGCCACTGTGTGTGTATGCACCACCACACACACGCCCATTCACATGCATGTGTGAGCTTGCACACTCAGACCCAGTAGACTACCTAATGAGTTAGCTTTCCGTGGTCCTGAGGCAGCTTGCGGCATCCTGTCCGCTTAGCCTGTTCGGTTTCCCACCCAGCACCAAGCAACGAAGGCTGAGAGTTTTTCTTTTACAAGCTCTCTTCTTGCTACCTTTGCAACTGGGCCTCCAATTATCCTCTAAGAAATAGAAAGGAAGGCCTCAAGCCTTGCTCAGGGCAGGGATGGCTCCGTGCTACTGGGAGGCAGCTGAAGCACAAGCTCAGTGACCTTGCAGTGCTTCCTTCCCTCCAAAGGGACTGATATCTGGGCTGCTGAATCCTAGAAGCCAATACTGGTGTCCACTGCACATCCACTCTGCCCCTTCACCCTTCCCCAGTTCATTTATCTTTTGCAGTGTTTGGAATGGAAGCCAAGGAATGGCCAGGGCAAGGGCTCTACCACTGAGCCTCCAGCTTAGTCCAGCCCTTCAGCTCTTTCAACAGAGTATGAAAATGTTCAGCACACACACAGACATTCACATACACAGACACACAAACATACATATATATACATGCCATAAATACACAGACAGACAGACAGACAGACACACACACACACACACACACACACCGGATACACAGAGCTACCCTAAACCCTGAAATGAACAAGCCAGAAGAGTTGAATGAACTGGGTCTGAAAAAGTATCTGTTCTACTGGAGAAATCAAATTTACGTTGAACCGAGTGTAATAGCACACACCGGTAACTCGGGGGACTGAGGAAGGAGGAGCATGAGTTTGAGGTCTGCTCCAGCTCAATAGTGAGTTCTAGACTGAAAAGTTTGAGAATCTACCTAAAGGTTTGCGGCCTAGAGGGTCTTCCCAATTGGTGGATGCCTGGGGCACACGAGCTGTGCAAGGCAATCAGCCTAGGCAGCTTGCCAGGCCAAAGGAAACAGAGGGAGTGGCCGACTTTGGGTGGGTGGAGACCCCTGTGGGGAGAGCATGTGTGGCTCCTTCAAGATACAGGAAAGAAGTCTGCAAAGCCCCCAGACTATTTCAACACCCCCTATAAAGCACCCCCTCTTCTAATACAGAACAGCTGTCAACAGTGCTCTTTTCTCTTTGGCCAGACCTGGCTGCTAGGACTAGAGACATGAGAAGCAGGTAGACTGGCTCCTTTGATCCCACTCAGAACCCTGAATCTCCAGTGTCCCAAGCACAGAGGTGGGTATTTTTCATTCAACCACACTCTCACCCCATCCTGTGCCCAGGATGAGACTTCATTGTGTTGCTCAGGTCTCAGACTGGCAGCCGGGACAGGCTTCTGCCAACTTTCGGTGAACTGATACAGGAGCAGACAGGTTTTCTGGATGCCAGGGTCAGATGAGCATGGCCAGAGACAAGGCTGGAGATGTGGCAGAGACAGGGAGGTGGTGGAGGGTTGCTGTATCCATGTCAGCTCACAGATGCTTGTAACTCCAGTTAGAGGGGATCCTATTCCCTCTTCTGACCTCCTTGGCTATCTGGCTAGGGATAGGTGTAGCTCAGTAGTAACGTGCTTGTCTAACATGCGAGGCTCTGGTTTCCATCCCTACCTGTATTCCTGTACTCCAGAGGTTGGCAGAAGAAGGATCGTAAGTTCAGGGCCAGCCTGAGCTAAAAAGTGAGCTAACAAGCTAAAAGGAGAACCTGCAAGTTCTTCTCTGGCCCCCAAGTGTGTGCAGTCAGGCTCACGTGAAAATAAATACTAAAAATAAAAAAATTTAAAATGATAAAAGAACTCTTAAAAAAAGGTTCCACTGGTGCAAACATTTTAAAAGCGTCTCTTATGCTTCAAATGCCATTCTAATTTCCCAAAGTCCATGTCTCACTTGCTCCTAATGGATGAGGATATAAAGACCCACAATAGTTTGCCCATAGCTCCAGGTTTGTAAGTGGCAACACAGGTTTCAACCTCCAGGATCTGGCTTTGGATGCTGGGCCTAAGCTCGTTGCTGGCCAACAATTGGCCTATCTGGAGACTTCCTATGAACGCTAAGAGTGCTCTTGGGCCACAGGCAGAGCTTTGTTCCTGTCTTCTGTGGGGCACACAGGCTCCTGGCTTTGCACACCCACCCTGGCACTTGGCCATTTGTTTCTTAAGCTGTGTCTGGCCTGCTGCCTGCCAGTGGGTACAGAGATAAGAGGGGCTTCTGCCAGCTGTGACTTCATTCATTGCAACTTTGTCATTGAAAAGACTCTGTTTGGCCACTTCTGTTTCTGCGTAGATCGTTCTAATTACACACACACACACAAACACACACACACACACACACACACACACACACACACCCAAACCCAACCCAAACCAAAATAATACCCAACACAAAGAGCAGACAAATATGAATGTATGTATATATATGTATATATATATTTATATATTAATTGTTTTAAATTTTATTTATATGTGTGTATATGTGCATGCGTGAGCACACATATGTGCATGCTTGTGAGCATGTGTGCCATGGAGTGCACATAAAGATCAGAGAACAACTTGTGTGAGTAGATTCTCTCTTTTACTTTGCAGGTTCTGAGGCTTAGATCTGAACTTAGATCATCAGGCTTGCCAGCAAGCTCCTTTATCCCCTGAGCCACCTTGCTGGCTAGAAGTGTATGTATTTGTAGTTTGAAGCTTTAGGTCTCAGGCTAGGGATAGATGTAGCTCAGTAGTAACATGCTTGTCTAACATGTGAGGCTCTGGTTTCTATCCCTACTGTATTCCTGTACTCCAGAGGTTGGCAGAAGGAGGATCATAAGTTCAAGACCAGCCTGAGCTAAAAAGTGAAACCTTGTCTAAAAGTAAATGAGTCAGTAAAATTTTATGAAAATAAGTTTAAAAAGTCTGTCTCTAACTTGGTAACTACCTTTACCATTTCCTGAGAAATTTCCAACTATAGGCTCCATTGCTTTGTATAGTTGCCATGGCAGTCTACTACTGAGATGTGTGTGTGTGTGTGTGAATGGTTTGTCCCCATTTAGCAGACAAGGCTGCAGAGATAGGAGTCACTTCTCCACAGCATATAAGTTTGAGTGATGTTGATGGGAACATGGGTGTAAAGAGCAGGCTTTCTAGAGGCTGAGATCCTGCAGCCTGTGTCAATGCTTGTTGGACTTGTGAGGCTGTATTGTCAGGAAGGAAGCGATCAAAAGCACATGTATAAGATTGACAATTGATGTCATTATAAACACATTTGAATGCTGGGGATATGGCTCAGTTGGTAGAGTGCTTGCCTAGAATGCACCGATGGATACCTAGCACTACACAAACCAGGCGCAGTGGTATTGGGAAAGTAGAGGCAGAAGGATCAGAAATTCAAGGACATTCTTGGCTATATAACAAATTTGAGGCCAGCCTGGGATACATGATATCCTCTTATTTTCTAGACATCTGGGTGTTTGAAAACTTTTGTATTCGAAATATTCTTCCTTGGGAATAGAAGTTATTTTAGCCGGCTTTGTACGGCTATCCTGAAATAGTTGAAGCAATTAGCTTATAATGCGAAAAGGTTTATTTCGTTTCATGGCTTTGGAGTGGTCACCTTAGAGCCTCTGGAGAGGGCAGAACATTACACCAGGAGAACATAATTAACCAAAGAGCTACCTGCATGAGCCAAGAAGTATTGAAGACAGACAGGAGAGATCTAGGTACCACAGTTTGAGGGTGTGCTCCCAAGTGAGCTAGGAGTCTCCCTTTAGCCTCCACCTTTGGAAGGCCCATTACTTCCCAATAGGATCCCCATGGGGATCAAACCACCAACAGACCAGCCTGTGGGGACATTCATCAATTGAAGGCAGAAGCCCATTTCCTCAGATCTATAGCGATGAAGCACTTAAGGTAACACGATACAGAAGTAAATCACTGTGGGACCCCACGTTTGTAATGGAAAAATTCTTGTTTGTTTAGTTGCTACTTAGTTGGGATTTACCCTGATTTAATTTCACTTAGTGGAATAGTTCCCTCGAGGTAGGGTCTGTAACTCATCTTGCATCAGTGAGAAGGAGGTTGAAGAACTCAGCTAAGGTCATGGTGATAAGGAGGAACAGATATGGAGGTTTTAGCTGAGGTTTGATTCAAAGCATCCTCCTCCAATTCTGTCTTTCTGTGAGAACACACATACATGCACATAACTACCTATGCATGCACACGGCCACACATGCATGCACACGGCCACACATGCATCCACACAACCACACATGCATGCACATGGCCACACATGCATCCACAGAACCACACATGCATCCACAGAACCACACATGCATCCACATGGCCACACATGCATGCACATGACCACACATGCATCCACATGGCCACACATGCATCCACATGACCACACATTCATGCACATACCTGTAGAGAAAGGAAAAGAGAGAGAAGGACTTGACAGCCTGTTAGTTTCTTTCTTTCTATTTTTAAAATTTATTTATTTTTTTATATTTTATATATTTATTTTATGTATTATAATGATGCCTGCATGTATGTATGAGTACCAGGTGCCCTTAGAGGCCAGAAGAGGGCATCAGATCCCCTGGAACTTGAGTTACAGATGGTTGTGAGCCTCCATGTGAGTACTAGGAATTGAACTCTAGTCCTCTGCAAGAACAAGTGTTCTTAACTCCTGAGTCATCTCTCCAGCCTTCTGCTTCTCTCTTGATAATAGCAGTGTTTATGATTTCCTCCCCATCTCCCTTCTTTCTCCCCTTCCCCCTTCTTGTGTGTGTGTGTGTGTGTGTGTGTGTGTGTGTGTGACCTCTATCTTATTGTGTAGCTGAGGATGACCTTGGATTTCCAATCTTCCTGCCTCCACCTCCTGAGTGTTGGAATTATGGGTGTGTGTCACTACAGCCAGTGTATGTGCTACTGGGTTCGATGCGTACTAGGCAAGCACTCTGTCAAATGAGCTACACCCAGACCACTGCATGCAGTCTCTCGCATTAAGTACATCACCAGTGTGGTGCACCGAGCTGTTAGAAAGCATCCGCCCAGTGATTTTTTTTTTTTTATTTCTAATGATTTACTTTTTATTTTTATTTTTCATTTTTCAAAGAAGTAGGCTTGTAAAAAGGACCAGAAGTCCTGGTGTGAGGTTACAGAGGCCCTAACCATGAGCCTCTACAAACGTCACAAAACAAGTCAGAGGAGCCAGGCCCTCTGCTCCTCAGAACCATGTAATTCATCCTATAGTGCTGTGCTTTGCAAGAAAGTCCTGTGCATAAGCCCCATAAAACCCCGTCACTTGGAGCCAACCCTGAGCCCAGAACAGAATCTGCTAATGATCACTGCTTGCCAGGAACCCACAGGAAACCACCAGACGTGTCGCAGGCCCCGTTCCTGCCTCCTGCCTAAGTCCTTTCCAATAAAGCCTCTTTTCATGAGTTTATAAAAACACTGCCCAGATACAGCTGGGTCTCTGCTTCTTCCGAGGTGAAGGCTGATGTCTGTGGAGCCGAGGCCTGCCTTTGAGACAGAGAGAAAATAACAGGTTTTGACGATATGGACGGCTACCTGTCTACCATCACTCCTTTCTCTTTAAGGATGTTCCTGAGGCTGATTTGGTTGAAAGGCGGCTAAGTGGGACAGAGAGACAGAATATGAATAACTAGTAGCTGCCCCACCTGGCAGGTCTTTCTAGAAGTGGGTGCTGCTTCAATAAACCTCACATGACTTCAGAGGAGGGAAGTGAAATGCAGACTGGCCTTTTGTTTATGTGATGAGTATGTGTGTATAAAGACAGGTGTCTGTATGGCACAGATATTCCCCCTGTCTAAAGGGATAAAATGTAGAAGAACTCATGCCCTTCTCCCTACAAAAGAAGTTAACTGAGGGTGTCCGTTAACTAAGGTCCAGGTCCAGTCTTCTTTCCTACCATAGACATGCAGCTTGCAGCTGAGGACCTCTGGCTGTCCTGGAACTCAGTTTGTAGACCAGGCTGGCTTTGAACTCATAGGGATATGACCACCTCTGCGATTAAAGGAGTGCTCCACCACTGCCCAGTTTACCCCATAATATTTTTTTAAGCTAAAGAAATATTTTTATTTAGCTAAACATCACATGCCTTGGTTTCCTCAGGTTTAAGATGAATTTTGATTATCTCGTACGGTTGTTGTTAGGACTGTGGGCATCACCTGACACTTGATAGGTGTTTATCATTTCTTCAGTTCCCTCCCTACCCCTGCCATATTTCCCCCTAGACAGTCACCTTCTGCTTAATTCTCAGTGTTTAAGGTTTCAGAAAAGGTGTAAAAACAGAAGCAGGAATTTAAAGTATCCTTCATCTTTTTAAAAATGTTATTTTTTATTGATGTGTCTGTGTATATGAGTGGGTACATGAAGGTACCCATGGAGGCCAGAGAAATGAGCCGGATTCTTTGGAGCTAGAGTTTACAGGAGCTCTTTGGAGCTCTCTGATGTGGGTGCTGGGAACTGAATTCTGGTCCTTAGGAAGAACAACAAGTACTTTAGCTGTTGATCTAGCCATCATCTTTTTGACTTGTTTCCTCCCCTCTTCCTCCTCCTCCTCCTTCTTCCTCTTCCTCCTTCTCCTCTGCCTCCTCTTCCTTCTCTTCTTCCTCTTCCTCCTCCTCCTCCTTCTCTTCTTCTTCCTCTTCCTCCTTCTCCTCTGCCTCCTCTTCCTCCTCCTCCTCTTCCTCTTCTTCCTCCTCTTCCTTTTCCTTCGCCTACTCTTCCTCCTCTTCTGGTAGCACAAGATGGCTTCCAATTCACTGTGTAGGGGAGGATGGTTTTGAACTCTCAATCTTCCTGCCTATACCTCCCAAGTATTGGGATAACAGGTCTGCTCCATTGTTCTAGTTTATGCTGTGCTAGGAATAAAACTCAGGCTTCATGAATGCCAGGCAGGATGGAAAAAGAGAGGGAAAAATTTGAGGGATACAAGACAAAGAGAGAAGACCCTCATCCAGATGTCTGTAGTTATGGCTAGAGCCTCTTATTGTAGTGGAACAGGATTCCATTGCCAGGGCGCCTGCCCCAGTCTTTAGAGATTCTGTGGTTCTGAGGTGGGACACAGTGTCAGATGAAGGCCAAAGACTGATGATCTCTGGCCTTGTAACTCTCTCTTAGTATTTTGTGATGAAAAGCTGCTGGTTTCTTACTATTCTGTGGCTAAATGCCACTAGTTTCTGGCAATTAACTCCTGCTGTTAGCAGCAGGGGAGTAAATAAAGAAGTTTTAGTTGCTGGGGCTCTTTTTTCTCTGGTTCAAGGGGTCTCACTGACTGTGTGCGAGGCTTGGAGCTTATTAACTCTTCATGAACCAGAGAGAAAAGAAAAGAAAAGAAAGAAAGAATGAAAGAAGGAAAAAAGAGAAAATTTGTGCATGCAGAATAAATACCCACTTACTCTTGATGTAGCAGAAAAAGAAGTTCCAACACCTTAATTTTCTGTTGTCAGTATATATATGGTCTCTAAAAATTACCTCATAAAACTACTAAGTATAATCATTACAGCAGGATAATTGATTACATGATTTTCTAAATACCTTTATATTCCAATAAGTTCATAGTAAGTTTAAGGTAATAATTCATGCCATAAATCGATAAGACTTAAGGAATAAAAGCAGAATTGTTTATGTGTCTTTCCATTAAGACTAGTATCTGACTAAACATTCATTATCTGTTACTAGCCCCATGAGTTCATTATAAGTTTAAAGCAATAATTTTTATGTCACAAGTTAGCATGGCTTTGTCTAGAGACAAATCATCTGCCTTGTGTCTTATTATTCTGAAGTTTTGTATAGACAAACTAGTCAATATTTTATTCTCTGTCCTTGTACCTACAATAAATTGTCCATTCCCAGTTTATGACCTTTAGTTACCAGATGATGACCTCTTTCCTACCCTAGAAGGAATGTTTTCCTTGATCATAAATTTGTTCCAAGCCTGCTTTCTTTTTCTAGTGCAATTAGCCTGTGACACACTAAGGTTTACAGAACTTTATTTGCAGCTTTTATTTTATAGAGGACTTGAAATTACTTGTATAAATTTAGGAATTCTATAAAATTATCAGGAATTATGAAATCATCAATCTGTCTACACAGCAATACTACACGAGAGTACATCTTCATGTTGATCTGCAGAAAATCTTCCTAATAGGGTGGGGTGATGCCTAGGAATCATTAGGCTATGTAATAGTGATAGGAAAGGCATTTCAGCATCAAGAAGCAACCCTGGGATGAAGTCTCTAAGGACCTGCATTCTTAGAGCTCACCCATGGCAGGCAATGCAAAAACAGTGGACTATCTCTAGAAAATCCTCTTGCATGCCTTTAGCCTTTCCTAAATGGCTTCTGACACTCCATCATAGTATCCACCTTTCAAGGCCCTTTCTCATTCACAGCTATAAGCCTGCACATTCTGAGGAGCCTCTCTAGAAATCTCATTTACGGGAAAGACATGCACTAAACCCCTTATGCAATACTAGTGGCATTGGTTCTATCTTTGCTCATTATAACTCCATCCAGAGCCAACTCACATAGCTCTCTTACCAGGAGAAAGAGAGAGAGAGGAGGGAAAAATAGTTCCTTAGCTATCTTTAGGGATATAACTTCAGAACTGCCATGACGGCCCCGATGCTAGAGCCTGCATTCGCACTTGGATGTGTCTTATTCCCATACTCTCTCTTGAGAAGCACATAGTCCCACTTGGGTGCGATGAACTTTGTTTGGAGCACCCTCTTTCTTTTAACCCCCATTCCTAACCTTGTATTAAAGTTTCTTTAATAAAACCTCCAACTCCATTCCGTACTGGGTAGTCTTGACATCCTTTACAGTATTTTTTTTTTCATATGTATATTTTTATTGGATATTTTCTTTATTTACATTTCAAATACTTTCCCATTTCCAGGTCTCTCTTTGAAAACCCCCCTATCCCATCCCCCTTCCTCATGCCTCTATGAGGGTACTCCCCCACCACCCACCTACCCACTCCTGTCTTTCCTCGATGGCATTCCCCTACACTGGGGCATCAAACACCCTCAGTGTTAAAGCCACCAATCCCAGTTTGCTCTGACTTGTAGTCCCCCCAAACAACAGGCAACTCCCCAGGGTGCTGAGGGTGGCAGTGTGGAGCTGTCCTTGTCACCAAGAGGTGCAGGAACAGATCCATTTTTTAAATCCATTGATTAGAGAGTTAAAATACCTGGAAAGAAATCATGCATTTCACTGCAGAAAACAAGTTCAGGATGAGCCAGAATGAAGCAGAATTGGAGTTTATTAACGTGAGACCTTTAGGGGCTGGAGACAGATGGCTCAGTGAGTAAAGCAGTTGCCATGCAAGCTTGGGGATCTGAGTTTAGATCCCTAGCACTATGTAGAGGCTGAGTGAAGTGGTATGTGCCTGTAATCCCAGAGATGGGGTGATGGAGACAGGCAGATCCCTGGGATCCATTGGGCAGCTGGGCTTAGCTAAATTGGTGAGCTCGAGGTTGCTGAGAAATGCTGCCTCAAAACCAAGAGTGGAGGATGGCTGATGAAGACACTCAGTAACTGTCTCTGGCCTCCACACAAATGCATGTACCTGCATGAATATATTATACACACGTCTACATGGACACATATAACACACACACATCTGCATGGATATATAACACACACACACACACACACACACACACACACGCACAGAGAGGGGGGTATTTAAAACGTGGACTTTAAGCATACCAAGTGCATAGACACAGCTTCTCCTAGAAAACCTTGCCAACATATTTCAGCAGAAGCTATATATAACATTTGGGTGGCTCTTAGGTGACATCTCAAAGGATTGCTAAGAGATGTTAATCTCTCTCTTGATGATTTGGGTTGTAAGATAGCTCCAGAGATGTCTAGGTTGGTTTTTTTGTCCCATTTTTAAATATATAATTTACTTTTATTTTATCTTCATTGGTATTTTGTCAGCATGTATGTGTGTATGAAGGTATCAGGTACCCTGGTACTAGAGTTACAGACAGGTGTGATCTGCCATGTGGGTGTTGGGAATTGAATTTAGATTGTCTGGAAGAGCAGCCAGTTCTCTTTATCACTGAACCATCTCTCTAGCCCCCTCTAGAGATGTCTGGGGTGCGCCTACAATATAAGATAAAACTGGTCACAAGGGGCTAAGACATGTCTTGTACTTTAAATGGCTTTCCTGTTAAGTTTGATGGTATAAAGATACTATTTCTGTTTTCCTTGGTATGTGTGTGTGTGTTGAGCACATGTGTGTTCGGGCATGCTTGCCCTGGAAAGCACATGTAGAGGCCAGAGGTTAGCTTCAGGATATCTTTCTTTACTACTTCTCCACCTTTCATTTTGAGATAGGGTCTCTTTAGTGGACTTGGAACATGCCATTTCAGCTAGGCTGGCTGTCACCTAGAGTCCTTTTATGTCCTCAGTGCTAGGATTATAGATGTGTCCACTATGCGTAGGCTTTATAGCTGTGTACTCCAGCTCCTGTGTATTTGTCAGGCCTCCATGAACACCTACACTCATGCTAGCAAGCATTCTACTGTGAACCACAACCCCAGCTCCTATCATCCATATCAGACACTTCTCTGTGCCCTGTTTTCCTGGCTTATAAGACAGGCACAATGCTCATTATGCATTTATCAGGGTTTAACTCAGTGCTAGAAAATGTTGTGTGGCTGTGAAATAAAGGCCATATTCATTTTGGAGGACATTCCTGAGTCTGAAGCTCCATCAAGTTTCCATTTGCGGCAAAACTGCCACCTCAATTCTTGCCCCCTCCTTCCTTTTAAGTGAAGTTCACACCCAGAAAAGCCTTGAGCTCCTTTTTTTCCCAGTCAACACAGTTCAAGGCTACAATAAACTGGATGTGTATCTTGGCCTTTGCTCCCTCCTGCCTGGTCTTCTCCCCCAGGGGGTCGAGCTTAGTCCTAGGTTGGAAATAGAAATGTGTTGGTACAAGGATCAAGTCACTCTCTTGTTTTCTTGAGGGCTCCCTCCGCCCTGAATTCTCAGAATTCTTGGCTCTTGATAGTGACCCCAAGGGATCTGCTCCCAAGGCTGGGGTAGTTGGGAGGATTTACACTGCAGCATACAGGGCCTGGCCTAGTTCACAGAATGGGTTGGAGTGGGGCAGGGGTTTCAGGCAGATGCATCAGCATAGGCTGGCGAGACCAGGGCATTCTTATAGGGCACAAGCCTCACCACTTCTTCTCCAGATACTGTGGGCTAAGCACAACAAGTTATTGGGAAATGTTGGTTTCCTCCTCCTCTCTCCTGCTCCTCCCAAGACATTGTAAGATGCATTTTTACTTCGAGGCTGGGGTGTAATTACATGGTCATAGAGGCTGGGAGCTGTCTGTTGATTGAGAATGATCTCTCTGGTACAACTATTCCTGGAGGTGGGGGGTCTGAGTGGATGTCTCCAGGTTATTTGCCAATCACTTAAAGACCCGGAAATAAGGGTGGCCACAGATTTGCAAAGGGATAGATATTTATTAGAAATAAAGGATAAGTATGATTAGAGAGGATATATCGCCAAGATTGACAGCTCACAAGAGTGAGAATACTCAAGGGTCTTAAGTTATGGCCTAGGATCTCTTTCTTATAGGGTCTAAAGGAAGGAGGGGCTGGCTACTGTGGGGAGTGGCATGAGGGGTTCTGTATTTTGATTGATAGATTAAGTCATATGCTCATTCTTCCTACAGGACTCACTCTTTCCCATAATGCCCTTGATTTTAATTATATGCATGTCCAAGTATGCGTAGGTCTAAGATTGTAAATGGGGGGATTCTCTCTGAAAGTTCACTTGGACACAGTTTGCCTTTTTGCACATGCGCCTGACCTTGATTCATGCTGGCTGTCCCTTTTATTCTTCATATAGGATACCCTGGGAATATATTGGACTAGAAACAGTCTAATTAGTAATTAGTAATTAGACTGTTACTAAGAGTGGAGAAATCTGCAGTACTCTTAAGAGCTTCCAGTGTGTGTGGCCTGATATATGTAAGATGTTCAGGGTTCTCAGGTTGCTAGGCACATTGTTTGGAGAGGGATGTGAATACCCAATGGGTAGGTGAAGGAGCTAGGCTGCCAAGTGTGTTATGAGGAGAGAGAGAGAGAGAGAGAGAGCACATTAAGTCTTCTCATTAGAGTCCCAGGCTGCTAAACTAATCTCCATGCTTACATGCCTCACAGCGGGGTTTAAAAACCTGCTGTGGAGCTGCAAGTATAAGTCAGTGGTAGAGTTGTACCAATCATTACCTAGCATGTGCAAAGTCCTGGGTTATAGTGATGTATTTTGGATCCCTACGTTTTGGTTAAAGAAAAGCCCCATGCTGAAGTCCAGGTGTGCCCAGACACCATTTCTATTAGGGTTTTCTAGAAGAACAGAACTGATAGAAGAAGCATATATTTCAAATGGGATTCATTGGATTGTCTCACACAGTACAGGCTGGGTAGTCCAGCAATGGCTGTCGACGGGCTGAGAACCCTGTAGCTGCCCAGTGCTTAGCCTGGATATTTCAGGAGTCCCAGTCTGGCATCGAAGGCCTGGAGGATTCGTGGAGTGCTTCTGATCTTCAGTCCATGTTGGAATTCTGTAGAAGATGGTTTCTGATGTCTGTAAGAATGACAGCAAGAAAGCCTATGCACTCAGCAGTCACTAGTGTAGGTGAGCAGGCAAAGGCAGCCCCACTTCTTGGAAAGGGCTGTTCACTCTAGGAGAGGTTATCTGTGGTAGTTTAAACATGCTTGGCCCAGGGAGCGGCACTATTTGGAGGTGTGGCCTTATTGGAGTAGGCGTGGCCTTGTTGGAGAAAGTGTGCACTGTGGGTGTGGGCTTTAAGACCCTCATCCTAGCTCCCTGGATGCCAGTCCTCTCCTGTTTGCCTTCAGAACAAGATGTAGAACTCTTAGCTCCTCCTGCACCATGCCTGTTTGGATGCTGCCATGCTCCTGCCTTGATAATGGAGTGAACCTCTGAACCTGTAAGCCAGCCCCAATTAAATGTTGTTCTCATAAGAGTTGCCTTGGTCATGGTGTCTGTTCACAGCATCAAAACCCTAACTAAGACATTATCTCTCTTTCATTTAATCCTTCCTGGAAACTTGGGAAACCCCTCAACTCCCATCGATCCACCCAGAGGCATGGCTCTTAGTAGAATTGAGATGCAGTAAGAGAATAAAGATACGTGTAGTCCTGGTGTGGGAGGCAAACAATATCCAAAAGATGAGCTTCTGTCTGTCTTTACATTCATATGTACAGTTGGAGAGACATAGCAACTTTGTATCTTCTGGGTTAAGCCCCTGTTTCAGGTTTGAAAACACCAACAAGTGGTTTTAATAATCTGGGTTTTGGATTTTGGTGTTGGCATCAGTAAAGTAGAGATGTTACCAGTACTTACCTCTAGAGGGCACTGTAGTCCTTAAGCAAATTCATCCAGGACCCGTGCTTCTCAAAGTTGGACCTTTAAACGTTTATTGCATCGCTATGGCAACTGTGCAAAAGTAACACACAGCATCATAGACTGGGGGTTGGGGTATCACGGGTAGTGATTTTAGAAAAGTGATTTAGTTTTGTTTTTATTCCCACATGCTCACTTTCACTGGCTGTTTTACTAACGTGTTTGGTACACAGGAAGAGTCTTCAGCAAACCCACTATTTAAGCTATAATAAACCTCGGAGCACCCAGAGTTCTGGCCACAAGAATCCCAAATGTTGCCAGACGTAGCAATGCACACCTTTAATCGCTGCACTCTGGAGACAGCAAATTTGAGGCTAGGCAGACTACACGGAGAGTTCCAGGTCAGCTAGACCCTGCCAACAAAAAACAAAACAAATGAAACAAAATCAAACCACCACTCCCAACCCACATGTGTCCAACAGCTTGGGCATGCTTCCTCCGGTGTCTACTGGAAATGTCAGGACGATGCTGCTTTTGCCCACCTCCTGTGACTGCTCTCACAGCCTCTCCAAGTGTGAAGTCTACACTCAGCTAAATATAGTCTTGGTGAAGCCACAGGGGCTAGAGAGATGGAGTTAGGTGTTAACACTAAAGTGCTGAGCCCCCCTCAACCTTTTTGTTCCCTAGGGCTCCGTGTCACAAGGAAGGATGAAGGATAAAATCTGGTTAAGATTTGTGACCTCAGAAGACAAATGGCTCTGCTGTTTCTGTTCCTAAAGAAAAGAGCACACCTATGCCCCCCCATGCAACTATGAAAAACAAAAAAGTTGTCCCCAAGAAATTTGAATTTCCCCAGGAATCTCAATGCTGGAAGAAAGACAAGGCTGAAGCCTGGTGCCAGCCAAAGAGAGTTTGTCTCTCAGGAAGAGACTTCACACGATTCTGGTAAGTTGTCAGACCACCTTGCTGGAGAGACAGACAGACAGACACAATGATGGTCCAGCAATGGGCAAGACCACACCTTGACCAGGACTGCTTGGTTATGCATAGTTACTCTCTATTTAACTTAAACTTTGTGTCAGGACCCCAAAGATGGACTGGCAAGTCACTAGACCGCTTTGTTTTTCTTATAGTTGTGAGGTATGTATAGTCGTGAGTGCACAGAAGAATTTTATCTTTGGAATGGTAGCAATGACAATAGTTGCTATAACCACTGCCACCATCACCACCACCACCACCATCATCATCATCACCATTACTTTCCCAACCTACCAGCTTAAGACAATGTAGAAACACAAGCAGCAGGCTCTGTATATGGAATGTGTTTAGAAACACTTCATTTCCCCCACCCCCACCCCCTTACTTGGCTTTTGCTGCCACCCAGGTGGTGGGCATACATACTTAATTAATGGAAGATTTTATTTTACATTGTGTGTGTGTGTGTGTGTGTGTGTGTGTGTGTGTGTGTGTTCGTTCTGGATCCCCTGGAGCTGGAGGTACAGGCAGTTGTGAGCTGCCCAATATAAGTGCCGGGAGTCAAACTCAGATGCTTTGAGCGAGCAGTCAGTGCTCTTAACTGCTGAGCCATCTTTCCAGACCCAGATGGACTATTTTGGGATGTCCCCATGACTTGGATGATGATGAATGTGCTTATAGAGGAGGCTTGTTTCTGTATCTCTGTCCATCACGGTGCCAAGTGGATTCTTTGGATGCTGCTGTTCATGGTTTTCAGGAACTTGTCTGTACGTGCCTATGGTGGTAAGGTTAGTTCCCATAAACCACAGAAGTAAGATAAGCAACCTGTAGAGTTTGTGAGTGGTGCTGGCTTTCATAGGTGCTCAAAGGAAGGTGGGGCCAGCTTACGTGGCTCTTTTAGGGACAGCCTAAGCTTCATACCTGGAGGACAAAACAGAAGTCTGGAAGGAATAAACTAGAACTCCATCACAGTGTACCACATGGTAATGACTGATAATACTTTGCTAGTAAGTCAACTGTTCCCTTCTTTGCCCTTTAAACTTTTGAACTTGTAAACTTTTTAAAAAACATGTTTCTCATACAAAAATCCTGCTCTGAAGACAGATGGTGCTGCAATTATGTTTTTCCTTTTTGTGGTCTTAGATGTCCAGTATTATGGTATGTGTTCAAAAAAACTATTCTTGATAAACGTATGGTTTGTGTGGCGATTTCCTGATCCCCAACAATGCCAAGCAGAGTAACTGAGGACAGAGAAAGAGAGAGAGAGAGAGAGAGAGAGAGAGAGAGAGAGAGAGAGAATGAATCAGTCAGCTTGGAGAGGAGTTTGAGCTAGAACAGCTAAGTTGAACCAGCCAGCCAGAGATTAGAAAGAACTAGAAAGGGTGAGCTTATTCAATAGTTAAGTCTCAGAGGCTAAAAATATTCTAGGCCTGGATAAGATTGTACGGAGGCTGCCAGGACCAGGCCTAGGTTAGCAGACTGAGGCAGTAAACCTCCCAAAAGATTACTTCAGGAGGATAAAAGTTACTTTTACAGTTGCCTCTGGGTGGAGTGGAGAAGACCCTTTATTTGGAGGGAACGTGAGAACACTTTCTGTAGCAGATGAACAATTCAGAGTAAAATGTGAATTGTAAACTTCGGTGAGAATACAAGTGCTTGGAATTTTTTTAAAGATTTTTTTTTTTTTTTTTTTTTTAGACAGGGTCTCACTATGTAGTCTCGGCTGTTCTGGAACACACTACTTTGTAGTCGAGGCTGGTCTCAAACTCATAGAGCCTCCACCTTCTGGATGTTGGGATTAAGGGTGTGTAACCCAAATGTTGAATTTTTAGTTTTAGATTGATTTTTCACTTCATGTATGAGTTTTGTTAGTATGTTCCTATGTGATCATGTGCATTTCTGATGCTCCAGAGTTCAGAAGCGGGTATAGATGCCCTGGAACTGGAATTACAGATGGTGATCTACCATGTGGGTGCTGGAAACTGAACCTGTGAGAACAGTAAATGCTTTTATTTTCAGAGCCATATTTCCTGGAGTTTTATTTTCAGACAAGTTTTCATGTATTCCAGCTTGGCCTTGAACTCTCTATGTAACTGGGATGACCTTGTACTTCTGATCATCCGAGATTCACTTCCCAAGAGCTGGGATTACAGCTGTGTGCCACTATGTCTAGTTTGTGTGATGTTGAGTATTAAACTCAGGGTTCTGTACGTGCTGGGCGTTCCACCTGCTGAACTATGTTTCTAGTCCTTGAACTAAAATAAGAGAAACAAAGATGGTTTGTGTCTTAGTCAGGGTTTCTATTCCTGCACAAACATCATGACCAAGATGCAAGTTGGGGAGGAAAGGGTTTATTGAGCTTACACTTCCACACTGCTGGTCATCACCAAAGGAAGTCAGGACTGGAACTCAAGCAGGTCAAGGAGCAGGAGCTGATGCAGAGACCATGGAGGGATGCTGCTTACTGGCTTGCTTGCTTCCCCTGGCTTCAGCTGGCTTTCTTATAAAGCCCAAGACTCTCAGCCCACAGATGGTACCACCCACAAGGGGCCCTTCCCCCTTGATCACTAATTGAGAAAATGCCTTACACCTGGATCTCATGGAGGCATTTTCTCAACCGAAACTCCTTTCTCTGTGACAACTCCAGCTTGTGTCAAGTTGACACACAAAACCAGCCAGTGCAGTTTGTGACTTTAGTTTCCAATTGTAACACGATAATGAAAAATTGAAATATCTTTCCAATGCTATAACATCATTCATCTGTTTTCTCCCCATGAATTTTCGTATTCTGAATATTTCAGATGAATGGGATCATTCATCACATGGCCTCTTGTGACTGACCTTTTTCATTTAGCATCATGTTATTAAGGTTCATCTATGATGTAGCATGTTCTTTTCATGAGTGGATAATACTTCATTGTATGGATACACCACACTTGATGTTTGTCCATTCAGCAGGTGATGGCTACTTGGTAGGTTGATAATTAATCTTGAATTTTTAATTTGAGAGAATTTAGAACCTCCATGGAAACACACCTCTAGGTATTTCTGTGAGTATAGTTACATAAAGATTTAACTGAGGGGACAAGACTCACCTCAGTGTGGGCAGCACCATCCCATAAACTGTGGTTTTGAAAAACTGAGGAAGTGAGCTTAGCACTTTTACCCATCTCTCTCTGCTTCCTGACTGTGCATGCCAGGTGACCAGCTAGCTACCTCATGGTCCTGCTGTCACATCTCCCTAGCCATGATTTTACAACATACGCCTTAAACTGTGAGCCAAAGCACAGATTTTTCTTTTTAAAGTTGCTTTTGTCTTAGCAATGAGAAAAGTAGCAAATAGAGAGAGTTGGTACCAAGAAGTGGAGCTGACACTATGGTGAATCTGCCTATGTGCATCATAGGCCTTTGAGCTGTTTTGTAAGAGGAATGTGGAAGAGTTTGGAGCTGTGGGTGAAAAAAGCTCCAGATTTGTGTAAGCAGAATTTAGCAGGCCATGCTAGTAGAAGTCTGGAGATGAGAATGCTGAGAGAAATGTAGGCTAATGTGAAAGCTGGTTCATGAGAGGTGAACACAGCTCTCTTGGGAACTGGGCTAGAGGCCATTTGTGCCAGACCTGGCAGAGGTCTGGGTTTGGTCTACCAGTCATGAGAAAGCAAAACCACAAACAAACACATTTACATCTTTTTACATCACAGTTTATTGAATAACGGTACATTTACAAGGCATGATGGTTTCATCTGTCAAGCAGGTTCTGACGTCATTGAAAGCCAGCCAAAGCAAACACTGGTTCTTTTATTATATTCTGAATTGTTAATATTAGCTCTCAGCTCACACATTGTGCAGTGAATAATCTATATGTAGATTACAGAATGCCCACAGAAGGCTGAAGAGGCCATTGCAGAGTTCAAGAAATTTCAAAAAAATCTAACTGAGGCAGAACCAGGAATTGATAGGGACATGGAAAGCTAAGAGTCAAGTTGCTGGGTCACAAGTTTGACCCAAGTCTCAGGGTAGAGTTGAGCCGCAGAAGTGAAATGAGAGCCTATAGAGGTTGTGGGGTGGAGCAGGGATGAACCAATGGGCAGATGGAAGGATAGTAGATCCCGTTGGATGGTAATTCAAGTAGGTAATGTCAACAGTAGAGACCAAGATGCAGCCCTTATGCAATTGGAAGTTGTCTGCCTGTCTGTCGACTAGGTGGCCAGGTGACAGTCATTGGGGCTGTTGCCGTCACTATCACAGTGTAGGCGTCCTTCTTAGGAACTCCATGTCAGAGTGTTGCAGGCAATCTTTTCTGTATTGGGCTTTTTGTATTCTTGGTTCTGGTTTTCTGGATATGTGAGTGGGTCTACACTCTCCTATAGTTTCATTTTATTTTGACAGAGTGGCACCCCTGCCACCCTTAGGAATAAGATATTTCTCAACATGTCCTTATAGGTGGTGCCAAACAGGCATTGTTGTTTATGTACCCACCAAGGTGCAGACTTTTTCTACCTCTGTGTTCATGTTCAAATCAGAGTCAAAAGCTGCTTGCTAAAAGTAATCTCTCTGTGCAAGGTGCAACCTGAAAAAATTACTGTTTTACATGGTGCGGAGCCAAGGAAGCAGGGCACACAGCCTGAGCACAACACTTTATCTCCTGATTATGAGTACAAGAGTTCACAGGCTTTTCAACAAAAAGAATTTTTGTCCTCTCAAGCACTAATTTTTTTTTCTTGCTCATATGCAATACAGAGGCTCGTGATGCAAATCAAATCTAAACATAATTTCTAGAGATAAGAACAATGGTTTCTTTGGATGTGATCAAATTGTGGCTATCAAAGTTACACTAGCCAGTTTTAGTCCAGGTCAGAGGGTTCTAGTTAGACCGAGCCTGCATGCAATGTGTGTGTTTTGAGGACTTTATTAGCTGGGAGAATATTCATTTTGTGTGTATTCTTTCCATGTCATTCACCAATGCAGGTGAGTGTTCACTCTGTGTAGAATCTGCATGCTTGGTGGGTGCAAATGAATTTTTTTATATTTGCTAGTTGAATGTTGATTGATGTTCCCTCATAGAAGGAGAGGGTAGGAAGGGCCATGGGACTATTACCTGAGTTACCAGCAACTTCTCCCAGTCTTTTGCATGAAAATTTGCTGTACTTGCCCAAGATCTTAGGTATATGGAAGGATCTAGAATGCACAAGTGAGAAGACTATGGAGAAGGGCTTCCATCTATACAGCTACGGGGAAGCCATCATCCATTTTAGATGAAGGCTTTCTGGTATGGTTGCTTTGGAGTCACCCATGCTCCTGTCAATAACCCATCATTCATGTTCAATAAGGAAGCCCAATAAACTCACTGGATCTCCAGGGTGGGATGTGGTGGAATGGGACTTTGGTTTGTCCTTAGGAACTTATGAGGAGGGGGAGGGAATTTTACTAACAGAAAGTTGCTGGCTAACAGTCTATGGTTGGGGTAATGTCTTTAAGCGTATGAGAAACTGATGCTGATGTAATATCTAGATGTGTGGAAAGGCTCTCCTCCAACTCACTTCCAGGAATTATGACCATTGCTTGCTTATGGGATTGATATGGCAGAATAAACTATCACCAGTTTCTCTTGAAGGCTAGATTTTTTTGCAATGAAAATCTCTTGGTACTAGAAGGCCTTAGTGGCCCTATTTATGCTTTTATTGCCTGTTGATCAAACTGTGGAATACACAAACAGCGTACGTATGTTGTTATTGTCTGTTGATCAAACTTACATGCCATTTGTGGTATCTTGACATACCTATTCCCAGTAGTTGTATTCTGTCATAGGGGACTAGACATCTGTTCTGGGTTATGGAATGGCCAAGAGTTTACAAGTTCATTTCTGTGACATTCACCATATGGTTTAAATTATATTTTTAGTGTTCTTTGTGTTTTTGTCAATCATCCTGTTGCTATAACAGCACAAAGATTTGTTGGATCAGCGTGGATAATGAGGTTCTGGCTGTGCTGCTGATTGGTTGATCGCTGTAAAGTATTTAGGGTAAATCTGAAATTGAACAAGTCTTCCATAAGCTCCTGGAGTTTTTCTTTCTGTATGTTTGGTGAGGATGTGGAGAAAGGGGCACACTCCTAAATTTGCTATTATATATGGTGCAAAATTTGGAGGGTTGATTTGGTGTTGGCTCAGGAAAATTATATGGCAGTCTATAATGTGCTTTAAACACTGCATCGATAGACATTAATTTTGCTGTGACAAAATTATCCTTTTAAAATTTAATGTGGATCTGGATTGGTGTTGGTTTATATATCATGCCTCCCCATAGAAAACTGTCACAGCACTTCATATAATCATATGAAGTCATCAGCATTATATGAAGTTATGAGTTTATAATGTTTTAGAGAAGCTAATTGGAGCCCTTTGGTCCACAGAGATTTCAGATTGGTGTTCTCATGCGGTGTGTGCCATTCCAACATCTCCAGTGTATTTGACAGTGTCCTGGCTATGCAAAGTTCACAGCGAAAGCCTGGAATGCAGTAGCTGAAGCTGGATGTGATGCTACCTCTGAGTTCTGTAAGGTTAGATTATGTTGAACGGAGTTTTACACTGAGCGTTGCCTAGTAGCCATGGCCCATCTACTGGCAATCTCCCATCAAAAATATTAATTTGAAAGTTTCAGGAAAAATGCACAGGACTGGAAAATATTATATTAGGTGAGGTTACCTAGGTGCAGAAAGGAAAACACTGCATGCTGTGTCTCATGTGTGGATCTAGCCTTTAATTTTTATATATGTGGGTTGATGGATGCCAGAAAACCAGAAAGGGCCGATGAGAGGGTCAAAGAGACTTGAGGGAGAGGGGATTGGAAGTAAAGCGCATACATGTGATATAAACACTATGAAAAGGGGGGACTCCTATGGGTGGGAGGGATGAGGGTGGAGAGATGGAAGAGAAGAGAGGTGAGAAAGAGGTCTACTAAAAACAAAGTACATACTAAATACCAGGAGGAGTACTGCTACTCTGAATGGTGAAATAAGCAATAAATAAAAATAATTAAAACTCGGGTGTCGACCTAGGCTGTTTTATTAATGTTAATTTTTGTGCAATATATCTGCCACTGCAGTAGTCCTTTGTTTTTACTCATAAAGCATACTAATGTTTCTCTTAATTTTATGTATTTGGTGTCAGCTTATGCATTACATCAAATTTTCTTCTCTATTTCTGTGGTGATTTGGTTAACTATACATCCTTCATGAGGGCGCCATCTACATGATGCTTGACTTGGTATTTTGGGCTACATCAGAACTTATGTACATATTAGCCTGTGCGAACATCACTGGAGGATTCTATATTTACAATCTAGTTCCACAGATGACAACTCCTGTGTACTTGATGGGTGAGCTAGTTTGATGTCAACTTGACACAGCTAGCGTAATCAGAGAAGAGAGATCCTCAGTTGACAAAATGTCTCCATAACATCAGGCTGTATGCAAGCCTGCGTGACATCTTATTAATTAATGATTTATGAGAAATGGCACAGACCACTGCAGGTGTTGCTATTCCTGAACTGGTGGTCCTGGGTTTTATAAGAAAGCAGGCTGAGCAAGCCTTGGGTAGCAGGCAGGAAGCAGCATCCCACAATGGTCTCTGCATCCGCTTCTTCAGGGAAGAACCGTCCTGCTCTGATTGAAGTCTTGACCCCTGCTTTGGATGAACTGGTGTTCTATGGACCTGTGAGTGAAATCAACCTTTTTCTTCCCAAGTTGCTTTTGGTCATGGCGTTTTGTCATAGCAACAGTAACTATAGCTTTCCACAAAACTTTTCGTGAGTCATATAATTCCGGTCTGCCTTTGTTAGGCAATATTGATATGGATGATTTGTTAAATAGGGGTCAACTCATATTAAGAAGTTGAAATACAAAGGAAGAAAAGAGAAAAAGAAAAGAAAGTTTGAGAAACAAGTTAGGTAATTTGTAATCCTGACTTCATATATTGGGATAGATTATTCTCTCTTCATGGATGTCCACAGGGCAGCCCTGTTTGACCTTGGTTCCTCTGGTAGGGCTACATAAAGTTGCTAGTATTCCCAGCTCCATTTCCAGCAGTAGGATGATCATACTTTTCAAAACCAGTTATGTCTTCCTGGAGTCCAGGATGGAAGCAGAAATCATAGAGAAAGGTTTTTTTGGTTTTTTGTCCTTAATGGGAATGTATATGACTCAGGAACAGAGCTGGTGAGATAGCTTAATAGGTCGAGGTGTTTGTTGGCCAAGTTTGACAACCTGAGTTTGATATCTGGGACCCACATGGTGGAGAGACCCAACTCTTGCAGCTTGTCCTCTGGTCTCAACACTCGCACTGTAGCATGAGGAAGCCAATGTGCATAATGAAAAGTAGATAAATGTAATTTAAAAAGATCCACGTGAGTATGTCTTCTTCAGATTTCCATCAGTTATAAAGTTGGTGTGTGTGTGTGTGTGTGTGTGTGTGTGTGCGCGCGCGCGCGCGCGTTTAGTTTGTATGTATTGTTTTGTTGCCTGTGCCCTGGACTGTTCTCCTCCCGACTCTACCTGCCCTTTGGGGATTGGGGGTGAGCTGGTACAGAGTTAACGACACAGACTCCAGGAGCAGGTGAGAAATGCCTCAGCAAGCTCCCTGAACACTGCTGCAAGCTTCTTAATACCCTCTACCCACGCCCCCATTGGTCCCAAGAAAGCATCCCTTCTAAACAGCAGTTCCTGATTGGCTGGCATTGTTTGTACTAGCAATCCTTGTTCTCGAAGGCGGTCTTCAATTAGGTCCTCCTGCAGGAGATGCTTTTGTGGTTGCACGACCCCCAGTGTTTACATAGAGGTGGTCCCGCCATTCCTGCTACATTGTTTCATAGTAGCATTAAATATAAGTTCATGTTGGACTCACATATTGCTAATTTTTCTCGCATTTGTCTAGTGAGAAGATCATGGTTGTGATGTATTTTGCAAATCCTTACTCCATTGACAGAGCTCTGGCTCATCATGTGACCCCTCTGCTTTCTGTGCTAAAAGATCAAAAGGGTGTTATGGGGTCAAAGGTTCAGCTATGATGTATCACTTGTAGTGAACTTACTGTGTGGGTGATGTATTAGCAAGTGTCTTGGTCACTATTCTGTTGCTGTGAAGAGACAGCATGATTAAGCCAACTTTTATGAAAGAAAGCATTTACTTTGGGGCTTATTTACGATTTCAGAGGTTTACTCCACTATTATCATGATGGGGAGCATGGTAGCATGCAGGCAGGCTCTGGAGCAATAGCTGAGAGCTACATCCTAAACCATAGACAAACACACACACACACACACACACACACACACACACACACAGAGAGAGAGAGAGAGAGACAGAGACAGAGACAGAGACAGAGAGAGACAGACAGGCAGAGCCATAGAGACACAGAAACGGAGACACACAGAGAGACAGAGAGATATATAAAGAGATGGAGAGACAGAGGGAGACAGAGAAACAGAGGAGAGAGAGAGAGAGGCTGACTCTGGGCTCTGCACGGTCTTTTGAAACCCCAAATCTTAGCACAGTGACACAGTCCTTTCAAGCAGTACCACTCTCTGCCCACTAAGCAGTCAATATGGTGAGAGAGGGGGTGGGAGGGAGCATTCTTATTTAAACAGCCACATCAAGTATATAAAAAAGAAGATGTTCTACATTCCCTGGTATAGCAGGGGGCACTGGAGCCATCTTGAACTACGGGTTCATACAGGGGTCAAATATCTTAAAACTATGTCATATCTCTAGAAGCTACATGAATTTTAAACATATTCCTTCCTCTATGACAGTAGAGTGACTAATGCTATTTGCATAGTGTAAGTATCAGCAATATTAAGTATAAGGCCATCAGCATGACTTACTCTTTGTCTGGTTGGTCAGTCTCATTCTCAAATGCTAAGAATACAGGCGTATAAATCTAGGAAGAGCTAAGTAGCTATCTTAGTTACTTTTCTACTGCCATGACAAAATGTCTCAAGTAGGACAACATGTAGAAGAGAACACTTAATTTGGGGCTCATGGTTCCAGAGGATTAGAGTCTATGACCATCATGGTGGGGAACATGGCTCTAGAACAGTATCTGAGAGTTTATATCTGATCCACAAGCCCCAGGAAAAGAACTAACTGAGAAATGACATGGGTTTTTTAAACCTCAAAGCTCACTCCCAGTGACACACCTCCTCCAGCAAGGCCACTTCTACTAACCATTCTTACTAGTCCTACCAGCTGGGGACCAAGTGTTCAAGCATACGATCCTGTGGGGATCATTCTCATTCAATCACCACAGTAATTCACACAAATGGAAGGTTCTGTGTTGTTCTTCAGTGGTCTTGACTTGTCTTAGATCAAAGATACAGCCAAGATTAACAAGCAGCCAAGCTACTCTTGGCAATCGCAGGCACGACAATTCCCATCCGTTTTGCATACCAGTGCAGGCTTCATTAGGTTCTGCAAGCACAGGTGTATTTGGTTACTAATTTTAGGTGTGTCATTTAAATCTAGCATATCTAACAACTTACCCCCTTTATCAATGACCAAAGAGTTGGTTAGTCCCCGAGTCATATTCCTTGAATGAGGAATCTAAACTTCAATTGTTGGTTAGGTCAGTCCAGATGTCAGGAGGTAGTATCTGAGATGGTGGCAAGCCATTAGCTTTTCTGTCATATCTGTTCATGTTTTGACACCACTAATTATGTAATTCCCACAACAGTCAAGGTGATGGTCAGTGTTGGTGTAGCCAAGATGATTGGCTTATTTATGCCCCTAGTTATTTGAGCAGAGATGATTGAGGTTTGTATGCTGTTTTTGTTTGTTTGCTTTGTGTGTGTGTGTGGTATGTGTGTATGTATGTATATATATATATCAACTTGACACAAACTAGTGTCATCTGGGAAGAGGAAACATCAACTGAGAAAGTGCTTCCTCCTGTGATTGTTTTGTTTCCCATTCTATGTAGGATTGAAACATCTACATTTTGCTCTTCCTTCTTCTTAAACTCTATATGGTTTGTGGATTATATTGGGTATTCTGAGCTTTTGGGTTAATATCCACTTATCAGTGAGTACATACCATGTGTGTTATTTTGTGTCTGGGTTATCTCACTCAGGATGATATTTTCTAGTTCCATCCATTTTCCTACAAATTTCATGAAGTCATTGTTTTTAATAGCTGAGTAGTGTTCCATTGTGTAAATGGACCACGTTTTTTGTATCCATTCCTCTGTGGAGGGACATCTGTGTTTTTTCCAGCTTCTGGCTATTATAAATAAGGCTGCTATGAACACAGTGGATCATGTGTCCTTGTTATATGTTGGAGCATCTTTCGGGTATACGACCAGAGAGGGAGGAGGACCTAGGAGGGAGAGGGGAGAAAGGAGGGAAAGGGGAGGACAGGATCAGGTATTGGAAGGGACAGGAGAGAAGTACAGAGGGTCAGAAAATTGAATAGAAACATGTAGCACCGGGGGATGGAGAACTGGCAGTAGCCACTAAAAAGTCCCAGACTCCAAGGAAGTGAGAGGCTCTGTCTTAGTCAGGGTTTCTATTCCTGCACAAACATCATGACCAAGAAGCAAGTTGGGGAGGAAAGGGTTTATTCAGCTTACACTTCCACATTGCTGTTCATCACCAAAGGAAGTCAGGACTGGAACTCAAGCAGGTCAGGAGGCAGGAGCTGATGCAGAGGCCATGGAGGGATGTTTCTTACTGGCTTGCTTCTCTTGGCTTGTTCAGCTTGCTCTCTTATAGAACCCAAGACTACCAGCCCAGGGATGGTACCACCCACAAGGGGCCCTCCCCCCTTGATCAGTAGTTGAGAAAATGCCTTACAGCTGGATCTCATGGAGGCATTTCCTCAAGTGAAGCTCCTTTCTCTGATTACTCCAGCTGTGTCAAGTTGACACACAAAACTAGCCAGTTTAGGCTCTCAGGACCCAACAGTGATGACTTTAGCCGAAATACCCAACAAAGGGGAGATACAACCTGTAGAGACCACCTCCCTTAGATAAGCATGTACTCTAGTTAATCTCAAAAATTTTAACCCAGAAGTGTTCCTGTCCAAAGGAAAGACAGGGACAAAAAAATGGAACAGAGACTGAAGGAAAAGCCATCCAGAGACTGCTCCACTTAGGAATCCATCCCATCTGCAGACACCAAACTCTGACACTACTGCTAATGCCAAGAAGTGATTGCCAACAAGAGCCTGGTATAGCTGTTCCCTGAGAAGTTCTACCAGCACCTGAACTATATAGATACAGATACTCACAGCCAACCATCAGACTGAGCCCGGGGACCCCTATGGAAGAGCTAGGGGAAGGACTGAAGGAGCTTAAGGGGATTGCAACCCCATAAGAAGAACAATATCAACTAACTGGACCACCCAGAGCTCCCAGAGACTAAAACACCCACCAAATAGTATACATGGAGGGACCCATGGCTTCAGATACATATGTGGCAGAGGATGGCCTTATCTGACACCAATGGGAGCGGAGGCCCTTGGTCCTGTGGAGGCTTGATGCCCCAGCGTAGGGGGGTGCTAGAGCAATGAGCGGGAGTGGGTGAGTAGGTGGAAGAGCACCCTCATAGAGACAAAGGGGAGGATCGAGAGGGGAATGGGATGGGGTAGTTTGTGGAGGGGTAACTGGGAAGGGGGATATCATTTGAAATGTTAACAAATAAAATGATTAACTACAAAAATAAAAATAAAGCACTTCCATCAGACTGTCTTTTAGGCAAGCTTGCGGAACCCTGTTTTTTCAGTTATGATATGTGTGGGAAAGCCCAGTCTACTATGGGCACTGCTACCTTTGGGTAAGGGATCCAGGAGGTATAAGGAAGGCAGCTAAACATGAGCCTGAAGAACAAGCCAAGAATAGCATTCCTCTCTTCCTCAGTTTCTTCCTCCAGTCTATTGCCTCGAATTCCCCCTCTGACGTCTCTTAATGTTGAATTGTGGCCTGGAAGTTGTAAGATGGAGTAGACCTTTTCCTTTCCTAAGTTGGTTTTGGTCAGTGTTTATCACAGCAGCGGAAGGCAAACTAAGATGTGTGTGTGTGTGTGTGTGTGTGTGTGTGTGAGAGAGAGAGAGAGAGAGAGAGAGAGAGAGAGACAAAGACAGAGACATATGAGACCACACATACAGAGAGAGAGAGAGAGAGAGAGAGAGAGAGAGAGAGAGAGAGAGAAATACGATGGGAGTTTTACTGGGATGTAAAACCTATGTAAGCCGTCAAGAAGAGCTTCATTGGAGAAGGATGAAAGCCAATCGTGGTGGCATATGCCTTTAATCCAAGCACTCAGGAGGAAGAGACAGGCAAATCTCTGAGATCCTGTCTCAAAAACAAACCAAAACATCACTGAGAATGAGAGATGGGGAGAGACTGGGGTGGACAGAGAGAAATCTTGAGAGGGATGGCGGGAAAGGGATGCCAGGGGTGCTTCTCCAGAGAAAGCCTCCAAAGCCACCCCCCCCAAACAAAGAAAACATCATACTTTCATAATTTTTTGGTGACTGGCAGTAAGGTTTGCACCATATGATTTACTTCAGCATGGTGTGTGTGACAAAAAGCATAGTCAAGCCAGGAACTATAAATTGAGAACTATCAGTCAGAGCGAACTCCACACGGCTTCTTCTTTTTCCATTAATTAATTTATTTACTCACTTTACATCCCAATTACATCCCCCATATCTCCTCCCAGTCTCCTCTCACACAGCTCCTCCTCCCCTTCTCCTCTGATAATAGGAGAGGCACCCTGGGTACCAACCCACCCTTGCACATCAAGTCACTGCAGGGCTATGTACATCCTCTCCTACTGAGGCCAGACAAGGCGGCCCCATTGGGGGGAACAGAATTCACAGGTAGGCAACAGAGTCAGGGATAGTCCCCACTCCAGTTGTTGGGGGACCCACCTGAAGATCAAGCTGCATATCTGTTACATATGTGTGGGAGGCCTAGGTCTAGCCTATGTATGCTTTTGGGTTGATGGTTCAGTCTCTGGGCACCCCCAAGGGTTCAGGTTAGTTGATTCTGTTAGTCTTCCAGTGGAGTCCCTAGCCTCTTCAGATCCCTCAGTCCTTCCCCAAACTCTCATACATGACTCTCCAAGGTCTGGCTAATGTTAGGCTGTGGGTGTCTGCATCTGTTTCAGCTGCTGGGTCGAGCCTCTCAGAGGACAGTTATGCTAGGCTCCTGTCTGCAAGCATAACAGAGTATCATTAATAGTGTCAGGAATTGATTCTTGTCCATGGGATGGGTCTCAAATTGGGCCAGTCATTGGTTAGCCATTCCCCCAGTCTTTGCTCCATCTTTGTCCCTGTACTTCTTGCAGAAAGGACAAACTCGCTGTCCCAAAAATATCTACAGGGAAGTGTGGCCTGATCACTTTAGGCTGTGGCATCTGGTCTGAAAGGGTGACCACTGTCTTAAAGGGGCAGGCCTGTGTTCTAACAATGCATGTCTATTGTATTCTGAATTCTTTATCAAAGAAGTTCTGAACTCCTTTTCATTTTTCTGTGTCATATGCTAGTCACTCATACAGCCCATGGATGCTCATTGTTGAGGCCTGCTTCCCACCCCAGCATAGCTGTAGCCATTTTGTTCTATGCCTGCCAGCTATTTCATATTGCTGCTGTAATATGCCTGCCAGCCATTGACATAGAAAAATAACTTGGCTCCGAGCAGGGTCATGCTGACCGCATACCCTGTTATATTTTGTATGCTCTGAAGTTTGTTAATCTTAAGAAATTGAACAATTATAAGCTCCACTAAGGACCAATCAAAAGAAAGGTCAGTTAGAACTGTTCTGTCTAGCTAGCCAAAATATCTTGAGTCACAGCCAACCACTGGGCAGTACTTCCTGCACCTGCACGTGAGCTCATTGTGACTTTTTCCTTTATAAGCTGACCCTGAGAAATGTTTGAGGTCATAGCCTGATCCCCGAATTCTGAGCTACAGCCCTAATCAATTAGCCTGAGGGTGTGTGTTCAATAAACCATTCCTGTATGACTGAGACTGGTGTTTATATGGCTTGTGGGGTGACTCCTGAACCCCAACACTCATATGTTCCTTAAGTGCATGACCATTTTGTGGGCTTAGGATTTTGAAAACCTACTTTATTTTGAATTCTTAAATGCTTCAACCTCCCCTTTAGCCCACAGACCAGAGGTAGGAGAGCAAGAAGGTTAATAGAAAAAGGGGATTGTGGGCCTCTTTAGAAGTAGTTCGTTGGGGTGATTCCACTCTTTATTGTCAGAAACCAGCAGTCTGGTCCAGTAACAAACACCAAACACAAATCAGTAGCTATGACACGATCCATTAGAAATGGCAAGGCTCCACAGAATCAGCATGAGTCAGCAGAAGTGGCCAGAATCAACCAGGATACCACATGAAGTTCTTCGGTGAATTTCTCTCTACAACATGAAGACCAGAGAAAACCAGCAAAGACTAGTGAAGACCAGCAAAGCGTTGCATGGCATAACAATGCAACGGTGTTCTCTCACTGTTTGTGGGGTTTTATTTATATACTTTCTAAACATCATGTTCCCTTTCACATGTTCTTGCTCTTAATGCCAGCAAAACATTACATGCCTTTTCGCAAGGCAGCCTCCAGAAAAACATCAGGTGACATAATTAAGTTGTTGGAGAAACCAGACTATTGCACCTTCACCTGGACCAGGTGGTTTTAGTGCAGATTTCTATAAGACCTAAAGAAGAGCTAATACTAATATTTCCCAAATTATTCAACAAAATAGAATTAGAAGGAACACTATTTAATTGATTCTATGAGGCCACAGTTACTCTGATACCTAAACCACACAAAGACCCAACAAAGAAAGAGAATTTCAGACCAATTTTGTTTATGAGTATTGAATAAAAACATAGTCAATAAAATTGTCACAAAATGAATCCAAGAACACATTAAAATCATCATTCATCACGATCAAGTAGATTTCATTCCAGGGAGGCAAAGATAGTTCAGTATATGAAAATACATAATATCATAATATAATCCACTATATAAACAAACTCAAAGAAAAAAGTCGCATGATCATCTCATTAGATGTTGAAAAAGCTTTGACAAAATACAATACCCCTTTATGTTAAAAGTCTTGGAAAGACCAGGAAGTCATGGCATTATAAAACATTATAAATATTACAAATCATTATAAAAGCAATATACAATTAGACAAAAATCAACAGCAAATTAAATGGAGAGAAACTAGAAGCAATCCCACTAAAATCAGGGACTAAACAAGGCTGTCCACTCTCTCCCTATCTATCCAATGTAGTACTTGAAGTTCTAGCCAGTGCGATTAGACAACAAAAGGAGGTCAAAGGGATACAAATTGGAAAGTAATAACTGAATGTATCACTATTCAAAGGTTATAGGATAGTTTGTATACATAAATGGCCCCAAAAATTTCACCAGAGACCTCCTACAGCAGATAAACAACTTCTGCAAAGTGACTGGATATAAAATGAACTTAAACAAATCAGTAGCCTTCCTTTATACAAATGATAAATGGCCTGGAAAAGAAGTTAGGGAGACAACACCCTTCACAATAGCCACAAATAATATAAAATATCTTGGTGGAACTCTAACCAAGCAAGAACTTCAAGTCACTGAAGAAAAATTGAAGAAGACCTCGGAAGATGGAAAGATCTTTCCTGCTCACATTTTGGTAGGATTAACAATATGAAAGTGGCCATCTTACCAAAAGCAATCTACAGATTCCATGCAATCCCCATCAAAATTCTAACTCAATTCTTCACAGAGATAGAAAGAGCAATTCTCAAATTCATCTGGAATAACAAAAAACCCAGGATAGCGAAAACTATTCTCAACAATAAGAAAACTTCTGGGGGAATCACCATACTTCACCTCAAGCTGACCTACAGAGCAATCATGATAAAAACCGAATGGTATTGGTACAGAGCCAGACAGGTAGATCAATGGAATAGAACTGAAGACCCAGAATTAAACCATCAATACTATGGTCACTTGATCTTTGACAAAGAAGCCAAAACCATACAGTGGAGAAAAGACAGCAACATATTCAACAAATGGTGTTGGTCTAACTGCCAGTCTGCATGTAGAATGATGAAAATAGATCCATATTTATCACCTTGGACAAAGCTCAAGTCCTAGTGGATCAAGGAACTCAGCATAAAACCAGATACACTGAGTCTAAAAGAAGAGAAAGTGGGAGAGAGCCTTGAATGCACTGGCAAAGGAGACATTTTCCTAAAGAGAACAGTGGCTCAGGCAGTAAGATCAACAATTGCTAAATGGGACATCAGCAAACTGAAAAGCTTCTATGAGGGAAAAGACACTGTCCATAGGACAAAACAGCAATCTACAGATGGGAAAAGATCTTCCCTAACCCTACATCTGATAGCTGGTTAATACCCAACATATACAAAGAACTCGAGAAGTTAACCTTCCAAAAAACCAAATAACCTAATTAAAAAAATGGGTTACAGAGCTAAACAGAGAATTCTCAGCAGAGGAATCTCAGTTGGCCAAGAAACACTTAAGGAAATGTTCAACATCCTTAGTCATCAGGAAAATGCACATCAAAATTACCCTGAAATTTCATCTTTCACCAATCAGAATGGCTAAGATAAAAAACTCAAGTGAAAGCAGATGTAGGCAAGGATGTGGAGAAGGAGGAACACTTCTCCATTGGTTGTGGGATTATGTACTGGTACAACCACCCTGGAAATCAATCTGGTGCTTCCTCAGAAAATTAGAAATAGTTCTGAGGCCCCGGCTATACTGCTCTTGGGCATACACCCAAAAGATGTGCCACCATACAACAAGGGCACATGCTCCACTATGTTTATAGCAGCCTTATTAATAATAGCCAGAATCTGGAAGCAACCCAGATGTCCCTCAATTGAAGAATGAATACAGAAAATGTGGTTCATTTATACAATGGAATACTATTCACCCACAAAAAATGAGGACATCATTAATTTTGCAGGCCAATGGATGGAGCTAGAAAACATCATTCTGAATGAGGTTACCCAGCCCCAAAAGGACATGCATAGTATGTACTCACTAATAAGTGCATATTAGTCAAAAAGTATAGAATATCCATGAGACTACCCATAGATGGAAGAAGTTTTACAAGAAGTAATGCCCAAGTAAGTATGCTTGACTCCCATTTAGAAAGGTGTACAAAATAGTCATGGGGGCCTAGGGAGGAAGGGAACTGGGCCTTCCTTCTTATTTACCTTCTTTGGGTCTGTGAGATATATCATGTTTTGTGAAGACATTTATGTCTCAGCCAAGAATAGGTTTTCCCTGGTCAGATGTAATTTTTATAGGTTTTGTTGGTAACCATGCTTTTCCATTCCTTGTCTTAAAACTATTGCTGGTTTCCATTCTGATGTCACATCTTCATAGTATATTGGCTGGCCTAGTTCCTCAGTTTTTTGATAACCCAGTGTCTCTCACCTGCTATTGTTCCTTTTTCACCAACATTAAGAAAATTTAGAGTTAGCAAAGCATTATGTAGACTATCTCTAGGGATTTTTACTCTTCTTTTTTGTTTAGTAAGCATCTTTTAAAAGCACAATTGGCTCTTTCTGCAACTGCTTGTCTTGTGGGATTGTGTGGTATACCAGTAATATGTTTTATATTGTAATATGCAAAGAATTGCTTCATGTTAGTGGATTCATATGAAGGAACATTATCAGTCTTAATTTGTGCAAGCATCCCCATAATTGCAATATTTCCGATAACTGTGTAATTACACAATCAGCCTCTTCAGAACTTAAAGCAGTTGCCCATTGAAACCCTGAGAATGTCAATGGTAAGGTGTATATATCTTTGCTTTTTAAATTCTGGAAGATGAAAAACATGCATTTGCCAGATGTTTTGGTACCGCTAGGGTCACTACCAGCAGGTAACAAAGTTTGGTTGCATAACAATCACATAGGACATTTTTAAAAAAAATCATTTCTTTGGATTGTTGTCAAGTGATAGGAATTTTCTTCTTTAAACCTTTCCCATTAATATGATGTTTCTCATGAAAATTTGAGGCTTCTAATACATTTCCTATTGTTAATCGGCCAATTTCCCCATTTCCTTGTGCCATTTGCCCTGACAAACCTGCATGGGACTGGATGTGAGTCATATATAATGGATAGTTTCTACTTCTGAGGGCCTGTTGCAATTGCAGGAAAAACAAAGTTAGTTAACTTTGAGTTATCAGGAGCAAATGTAGCAGTCTCTATACGCAAAGCAATTGTTTCTGCATATAAAGAATCAGTAATTACAGTAAGATTCAGGATAATCTAATCATACTATAATGATTATATACAATTCTGATTTTTGAACTGAGGTATATGGAGTTTTGATCACCTAGCTTATTTTGGCTGACTTATAACCTGCCATCCACGCTTTGTTTGCATCAGTATAAAATGTTGGTGTCTCTGGAATTGGTGTTCTCTTTACAATACATGGAAGAATTCAAGTGGTTCTTTTTATAAACTATATGCATTTGCTTTTTTGAATATTTGTTATTAATTTCTCCCAAGTAGTTACTACAAGCTCTTTGCCAGTCTTTATTGATATCCCATGATGGTGTAATCTCAACAGTAGTAAGAGGTGCTATGATTTTGGCTGAATCTGTTCCTGAAAATGGACATTCTATAATTAATTCAGAAATCTTTTCTACATATGTCTTCATTTTTTTTTGCTTTGTTTATGAGCTAAGAAAATCCACTCCATAATACCATCTTCCCTTTGCATAAAGAGCCCAGTAGGAGAATGAGTTGAAGGCAAAAAGATGAAAATATTCAAGTTTAGTCATCTACTTTATTAGAAGCAAAGTTACACATTATGCCTAGGTCCCATGGGTGGGCACCACCTGTAGGTTTAGATTTTTTTCAAAATCTACTTTATTTAGGGTTCTCAAATACTTCAGCCTCCCTTCTATCCCACCAACCAGAGGTAGGGGAGCAAGAAGGTTAATGTAAAATGGGGATTGTGGGTCTCTTTAGAAGTAGTTCCTTGGGACGATTCCACTCTTCACTGTTAGGAAACCAGCAGTCTGGTCCAATAACAAACATCAAACATGAATCAGGAGCTGTGACACGGTAGTGCCCGACTCATGAGACCCCCCCAGAAACAGAAAGACCACCAGGAGTCGACTCGATGCACAAGCAAGAGGGCTTTAATCAAATCAAGCTAGCTTGGACAGCCACAAGATGGCGATCCTGTGCTCCAGGGAAAGGGGCATTTTAAAGGCAGTAATCACAAGTGGATGGTTAGGGGGTTTCCATAGTAGCAAGAAGCTGATTGGCTGTAGGCAGGAACGCACCCTCTGCTGCTTGACCCCTGTCAGTGGACAGGGTGGGGATCTTAACCTTCTGCTCGGTGGGCAGGTGGATCATTCTGTTCAGTGTGCAGGTGAGTCATTCTATTCAGTGTGCAGGTGGGTCATTCTGTTCAGTGGGCAGGGAGGGGACCTCCCTGGGACATTCTGCTCCTGTGCAGGTCAGAAGTTTAGTTTCTCAGGCCCTTAGTTTGATCCATATGGCGTCTGGAAAACAAAATGGAGTTAGCAGTGCTGTTTTTAGCTCCACAACACAATCCAGCAGAAACAGCAAGGGTCTACAGTATGAGTCAGCAGAAGTGACCAGAATCAACCGGGATATCGCAAGAAATTCTTTGGCGCATTTCTTTCTATAACGTGAAGACCAGTGAAGACCAGAGAAGTGTTGCATGGTGTAACAATGCAAGAGCATCCTCTCACTGTTTGTGGGGTTCTATTCTTATTCTTTCTAAATATCACACACTCTCACAGGTGTATGTTTCCAGCAAAATATCATATGAAATCTCATAAGACAGCTTCCAGAAAAACATCAGGTGACACAACTGAGTTGTTAAAGAAACCAGAAATTCCCACTTTACTAGTTAATATCTCTTACGTTCTAATTCTAGAATATGGGTTTTCAATTTATTGCCCATTTCTCTCTTCTTTTTATTTTAACATTTGGTACCTGAGAAATTTTTCAGGTATTATGTTCTTAGTGTGGTGGCTAGACATGAGCATGTGCAGTCACGATTGTATCCTGAATAATATTAATGTGCTTTGTCTTCTGCCTTTGTACTTGTTGATAGTGCAATGACCTGGTTATTATATTTAATTATTTTAAGTCATCTTTCTCATGTTTGACCCTGATGTTAATGTTTTGTGAGGTTTCTAATTATTTCCAATGCTGATCCAACTGCAGAACATGTATGTAATTTATTTGTACCCATTTGTGTGGACACAGAGCTTTGCCTTTTGTAGCTACCCATAAGTCCGCAAATATATACATGTTTGTCTACTTTTCAATTATGGATTGTCTGCCTGTGATAACCAAAGCTGTGAATTTTGTATATTGTGAAGACAGTAAAGTCTCAGGGTTGCTGATTTTCATAGAATAATAGAGTCTGAAGACTTAGTAAACCAGATAATCTTTGTAGAGATTATCCCAACTGGCAGAACCCCATTCACCTATGTCGACATGAATGTTCTGCCTTCAGAATAAATTCCAGCAAGTCTACCTCTGCCATGGACATCTCTGTGAGCAGCGTTCCTGCTTGGCCATTAGAAGCCAGAGTTCCTACTTCATAGGTGTCATTTCTAGGTCACAAGTGTCCAAGCAGTTTTGGTTTCTGTCAATTCTTTGGGACTCACCTTCATCAAGTGGAACAAAGATCTTCACCTGACTGCAGTAGATCTCTCAGTCCTCAGAGGCTCTGTATTTTTCGGTATCTTACACGCTAGCTAAAATTTAAAATTATGATATCATTTCCCCCTCTTTTTCTTCCCTCCAACCCCTTGCATGCACGCTCCTTTGCTCTCTCTCAAATTCATATCATTTAAAAAATTGTTCTTACATACACATACGTACATGCACACATGCATGCACATATGCACACATATTTTTAAATACATAAATATAACCTGCTCAGTCTATAAAATGTTATTGATATGTATATAACAAAGGGCTGACCATTTGGTATTGGATATAATTTATTAGGTGTATATTTGAATTTAGTAGTTTAGAATCCTGCCAGAACAAAATTATATTGTGTGTTCTTACTGGTCCACAATGAACCTAACCTGTGCCATCACGATTTCAAATCTTCTGTTGTTTAATTTTGACATGCAGTGTTGGGAATCAAGCCTAGAGCCTGGCATGCACTAAATAAGTGCTCTACCACAGAGCTTCATTCAAGCTATTCAACTGATAATTTTATTTACTAATGATTATTATTTGAGTTAATCATTTCATTATAAGTTGCAAAATGATTTTCAGACTCTGACACTCTTTGGTGTTGATAACTAAACTCAGGGGCTTATAAACTCTAAGCACACTCTAGTCGTCATTTGGATATAAATGTCCCCTAAGAAGGTCCACTCACCAAAGCACCAAAGTACCACCCTACTCTGGCACTATTGAGAGAGGGGATGATGAGGGTGTTACCATCATTACTGGGTTAACCTAGTGACCATGATTTGTAATTTTAACTGGGCATCAGGTGCTGTGTTAGTCTAGCTTTTGGAAGGCATAGGCATTAGCCTTTCATATTTTTGTGCCTGTTTTTGCTCCTTTCCTCATACTTCCCTATATTCTTGTATATGGGCCTTAGCCTGGTATTTACATAGGTGTTGTCTCCGATACCCAAATAGTTCTTTTTGCTTCCTGTTTAGATATAGGTACTTTTATTGTCATAGTTTTTTTGTTTAGCATTAAAAGCTTTTAGTCTATTTTCTGTTATCTCTCTGTCTCTGTCTGTCTCTGTGCCTCTGTCTCTCTCTCTGTTCTCTCTCTCTCTCTCTCTCTCTCTCTGTGTGTGTGTGTGTGTGAGTGAGACAAGCCCTTACCTAGGATTTCTTTCTGCCTCCCTACGTCCCACCTGCATGTGATCTTGAGAAATATCTGGGAAGCGGAAGGTTAAGTGAAGGGTGGGACTCTATGATGCAGCTTCCCTTGGGTTTTCATCCACAACAGAATGGGACTTTGTGGTGATGCTGCTTTTTGGAGTTCTTCCTTGTTCCTATAAGTAACCTCTTATTCAGCTCTATGAGCAAGGTCAATAAGGTCATTAGTTGACAAAGTTGGACTTTGATAGAAATGTACTTTTACTGTGTTATTAGTGCCTATCTGACATGAACCGACATTTGTTTGATTTCTCCAGGAAAAGTTAATGCAAATCAATCAATCAATCAATCTATCTATCTATCTATCTATCATCTTTTTATCTATCATCCACCTTCAATTTATTTATCCCTTACATAATTGTCTGTGTATTTATTTTTTGCTTATCAGTCCTGATCAGAACCTCTAGAGTAATTGAAATAGATATGACAGCGGGGGAGGTTCACCCAGTGCCATGGAGGGAGGTAGGCACCACTACAGTGAGTAAGTATGGGGTGGAGAAATGGGAGAGAAAGAGAAGAGGAATGGCTTGTGCAGAACTGGAGATGTGAGGGTGGTGAGGAACAGCCTATACTGCCTCCTGAGGGCATGGTGATGTCCTGGCCCATGCTGCTGCCACTGCCACTGCCATCGCCGCTTCGGGCCATGTCTGGGTCTGTGACCCTGCAGTGGCAGAGGTCTGTGTTGATGTCTATGGCCCAAGTTATTCTTAAAGACTGTGTGGACATCCCTGGTCTAGGCAGCCACCTGGGACCATGTTGATGCCCAAGGGTTAAACAGAGCTGGCTCCACCCCTCACCTGGGCAGTGTGGGAGAGCTGGCCCCAAGGGCATGAGAGCAAGTGAGAGAGCTGGCCCTCCCCTTGCCCTCTGTGGCACTGGATGAGCTGGCCAGGCAGGTGCTGGAGACTATGACCCTAGAGGTACAGGTGCAGGTAAACTTGTAGGCTAAGCATCTCAGTTACCACTCAGGCCCAGATTCAGGGCTTTGAGGTGGCACACCCCAGCATCTTCCCCATCTATGAACGGTTTAAGCCCATGAAAGTGCTGGTCCTATAGACCTAAAGCTTCAGGATCTCCGTGACACAGGGCAACAGCAGGGTACCTGAGAGGAGTCCAGGTGAGGGTTCAGTATTGATACTGTAGCAGAAGCCAGAGGCCTCAAACCAGACCAATGACTGATTGCAATGAACATTTGCAAGTAAAGATGTGTACTGGGGGACACACTGTGACACACTATAGCTTCCACAATGAGATTTTTTTCTCATTTTGAGGGGGAGGTAGTAGGGGTGGAGGGCAGAAATGAAGGGATAGGTAGGTGAATGGTATTGGGGTGCATGACGTGAAATTCACAAACTGTCAATAAAAAGTTAAATTTAAAAAAATAAAAGAAAGCCATAAATTAAAAAGCAAATTCTCAGGGCACAGGAGTTCTTGTTCTGGACCCTTCATGAGCAGTGAGGATGTTGGCTGCATTCTCACCTGAGTCCTGGTAGACTGCATGGTCCCTCAAAGACCATGAAAATGAAAAATAAAAGGGGGAGCTGGAGAGATGGTTCAGTGGTTAAGAGCACTGACTGCTCTTCCAAAGGTCCTGAGTTCAATTCCCAGCAACCACATGGTGGCTCACAACCATCTGTAATGAGATCCGATGCCCTCTTCTGGTGTGTCTGAAAACAGCTACAGTGTACTTACATATAATAAAGAAATAAATCTATTTAAAAAAAAAAAGATCTTGAGTTTAGCCCCATGTCATGGAAAATAGCATTTTCCTGGGAGTCTCTGCCTGGGACCCAGGAGTGGGAGTTATTCCTTATGTCTGCAATTCCTGCTTTCTTTTGTGTTTTTCTTATGTCATGATACCTTGCTCATAGTAACTCACAGAAGCAAATATTAAACTTCATGTTGCAATCTTCATATACTATTTTGTATGGGAAAACTCCAGGTGTTGCAGGAGCCTGCTGTGTGAGGCTCTGGGGCAGGAATCAGCACTATGATCTCCTATAATAGCTTCACCTACCCGTTTTCTGACAAAGCTTTGGCTTCAGCAAACGAAAGAACAGAAGAAACAATTTAAAGGTTCCAGATAAGTGTTTGCAAGGCAGATGGAAGTTACATGTTTAGAAATGAGAATTATTGATAAATTGCAAAGCAGAAACACTGGGAATATGGTGGAATATTGTGTGAGGGTGAGAATAAATGAACCAATACACACAGCTTGGGAAACTGCCACACCCATGGTTCTACATGGAAGATAGAGTAAAAATATCCTTTGCATGATACCACGAATATACAACCCAGAAACCAGCAGAAGATGTTTTGGGTGTTAAGAGAGCAGCTGTCTTTGATGGGGATTGACTGGGGTGTGTGTGATGCAGACAAGTGGTAGGGACCCTGATCTGGGGGGGCTGGCTACTTGGATGTTTTCCCTTTGAGATACTTGGCAGGTAATAACACTAGCTGCTCAAGCTTGATGATCTTAGCTAAGTTCCTGGCTCTCACTTAAAAAAGCTGGATGCAGTAGTGTGCATCTGTAGTTCTAGCACAGAAAATGGGGAGGGGAGACAAGAGGATTGCCTAGAAGCTTGCGAGCCAGCTATCCTGGGGTACTTAACACAAACAACAAGAGAGACCCTGCCTCAACAAGGTAGAAGGTGAGAAAGAACTCTCAAAAATGTGTCTTCTGACCTCTACATGTTCACTGGGAGCGGCACATATACACATAATAAATAAACAAACAAATAAACAACACACCTAACTTTGAGTGCACATCTGCATACTCATGATTATAGTAGCTCAATTCAATATGCCCCAGAAGTAGAGACAATATAAATGTCTTTCCAAGGATGACTGGATAAAGAAAACAGGTGGGCTATAGCTCATTGGTAGACATTTGCCTAGCATGCACGTAGCTCCCGTGTTCATTCTTACACTCTTCACAAGGAGTAAAAAGGCAATGTGGTAGGCACACACTGAACTTTTCAACTTTACAATGAAGGCAGCCTTGCTATACCCCACAGGACGGACCAGTTCTGGAGACTATATGCTAACTGTAATGACACAGTTGGGCAATGGCAAACATTGTATACCTGCATTTATGGAGCATTTAATGTAGCAGCTTCTCAGAGAGTAGAATCATGGTTGCCTGGGAGACAGGAGAGTTCAGTGTGTGTAGTTATGGTTTGGGAAGAGGTCTGTCCTATATGATGTTTAGTTAACACCTACTTATATGTGGTTCTCTTGGTAAATGGTATTTGATGTGCCTTTGAATGACAATTACACAAGTGAATACTTGAAAGGAATTCTCTCTATGCCTTTTCTATCAAATCTTCCCTAGATCCTAAGGATATAGTCTATGTGAAGCTCCAGCCATTAGATCCTGCCCTGTTCTGGTCTTTGCACTAGGCGGGCCTTCAGCCATACCTGGGGTTGCTCAAACAGCTTGCGAGCCCTTAGGGATAGACTGCCCACCATTTGGATCCTGTGAGACCAGGTGGAACTGTGCTTCATCAAGTCTGAAACTGGTGCTAGTGTGGGGATAATTTTACACAAAATCGCTCTATTCCTGAAAAGAGTGTAATGATTGGTAGCATTCTGTCTGAATTCTACCCACAGTTACCTGGCAACAGCCAGGTAGGCCTGACGCACCATAAAAGGGGCTGCTTGCCTCCTCTTCTCCCTCTTGCCTCCCTCTCTTGTCTCTCGCTCTTTTTCTCCCCTTTGCTCCCCATTCTCCCCCCCACCCCCATCCATGTGGTCATGGCCGGCTTCTATTTCTTTCCTCCTCCTCCTCCGTCTTCTTCTTCTTCTTCTTCTTCTTCTTCTTCTTCTTCTTCTTCTTCTTCTTCTTCTTCTTCTTCTTCTTCTCTCTCTCTCTCTCTCTCTCTCTCTCTCTCTCTCTCTCTCTCTTTCTCTGCCTCTACTCCCCTCTACTCCCCTCCCCATGCCTTGAATAAACTCTATTTTATACTATACTGCCCTGTGACTGGTACCTCAGGGGGAAGGGATGCCTTGGCATGGGCCTGCTGAGGCACCCCCTTCCCCCATACCTGACTACCTCTCCATAGAACATATCTCCTGTATCTCTTTATCTTTTTATAAACACATGTCGAGGAGACTTGGATTCAGAAACTCTGCAGGTTTACATCCCACCTCAGCTACTACAAGAGATCCACGCTCACTAGCCCAGAACTAGTAAGTCCCCATCCCCTACTGGACAGAGTAAATGTCCATCCGCATGGTCCCAGGGAAGATGTCTTGAGCTCAGAGCTACCCCTGTGCTGTCCTGACCCTTGTTCTAGGATTTCCTAGGATTTCTTTCCTTTTGAGACAGTTTCTTTTTCACGGCTGAGAATTCCAGGCTGGGACTGGACAACTGCTCTCTGGCTCAAGAGCACCAGCTCTGAGCATTAGTCCCCAGCCCCCACGTGTCTTGCCAGACTTGTAGCATAGACTTTCTCCTCCCCCTCCCTCATTTGCAGCCTGCTGCAGCCACTAGTTCAGCCGGTTCACCAGAAAAGCAGGTCTGGCTCCGCCCCTTGCCGAGTACTTTACTTGCTGCCCTTCCCCCTCCGCTCCTTAGCTCTGCTCCTGATTCTCAACCTGAAAAGTGCGTCTGTCCCCGCCCCTTGAGTCCTGCCAGGGATCCTGTCTGAGACTTGCTTTCTCTCACACACAATCACCTATGCGCTCTATCGCATAGAAGGGCTTGACTGCCCATTTTCTTGCACACACGAGGAAGCCCCTTCCTCTCTCCCTCTTTCTCTTTCTCTCTCCCTCTCTGCCCGTGACTTATGCGAATTGCTGGGATACAGAACACTTTACCGGTGCTTCCTTTCTCCTGCGCACCACTGACTCTGGCAGCCAGAGGCACTGGGATGTGATTTCCGGCTTTTAGTAGGAAATCGTGACCTGTGGGCACAGCTACAGCCACCAACGACACTAAGGCCCTGCCTTGAAGAACCACCACCACCCACTGGCTGCTGTGGGACTCAGTTCCATGTTTCCTGCCACCAGACCACAAAAACAAAACAAAACAAAGCAAGCAAACAAACAAAAAACCCCAAAAGCAAAAACAAAACAAAACAAAAACCCTCGAACACACACATTTCAATGTCGTGTCCAGACCCTTGAATGACCACACCCCTTGAAAGCGGCTCTCACACCTCTCCCCCTCCAGGATCTTGTAGCCATTTAAAACCCCCCTAGGCCTAGGGTATGGACACTTTCTGGGAAGTCCGGGGCTTAGCCTCTAGGGGGCCCTTGGTGATGACTTGGACCTCTAGCCTGGCTAGAAATTTGGTTATTGAATTATTCTAGGGACGCTGGTACAAATAATCCAATAACACCCCAATGGGTGCCGTGATGTCTTCAAATATATATTTTAAGGGATCTTCACACATACTGCCAGCGGTCTGGTAAATGGAAAAATGTTCCTTATGCTCAAACACTTACCTATCCATACTCCCACAGCTCTGGCCAGTTCTCACGTCCTGTGTGCTCAGTTTTTGTCACCATGATTTTATGCCACTGTGGTCAGCTTTCTTATTCTGGTCCTAGCCATATGTCTCCTTGCTAATACAACCTATCAAATCATTCCTATGCTGTCTTGCTACTGTCGTTTAGTTCTATTCAGTTATAACCAGTCTATATAGCTCTCAATCCTGTCAGAAGTTTGTTAATTATTACGTTTATGAGAGACAGAATTCTCAAAGCCTTTAACAGTTAACCCAAGATGGTAGATGGTCTCAGAAGATGTGGACACAGCTACAGAATACTGCCTGGACTGTGATATGACAAACACTGAGAAACGCAGTGGACAAAACCGGATACCCTGAGTCAAATGACTTAGTTAAACCAAGCGAAGTCATTTCTCATGTCATGTGTACTCATTCCACAGAAAAAGCCGGAGTCTTCTGGGCTTGAAAGCCAGACTGACTCTGCCCAAGTTGCCATGGAGACCACAGAGACCAGTCGACTAGTGGATGCTGTCATTTTAAAAATAATCTAACTGCTAGATTTTTGTTTATTTCTCAGACTTCTGACTACGTTGACAGCTAAGGCAGCAGCTAGACAAAACTTCAACCGAAGTAATGTGTCACTTCCTTATTTCCCCCTTCTTGCTATGCCACCATCCTAATATCTGAATTCCTATAAATTCGCCTAATTCTAATCAAACATTCCTTTATACAATCCAACTTTTTAATCACAAATTCTTGTGCCTTCTGCTCCACAAAAGGCTCATCTTAGAGACTGCTCAAGTTAACTCATGTTGTTACCTCTTTTATAAACTTATAAGCTACAGAAAATCCACTCAGATCTACCTCTCATGGACCCAATAGACTCCATCCAGATAAGTACATCTACCCAAAGTTCCCACTTACTACCTATTCCAGAGAGTGGTATTCCTCTGAATTTCAAATGTAAATCTTAAGAAAATTAAGATTTTCTCCTCCTCTCTTAGGAGAATTCTTTCTCCTAAATGTACTTAATCTTATTCTCTACCTATAATAATGTATTGTCAACATCTTGTCAAGGCCAGGTGCTCACTACATCCAGGAAAGCTCCCGAGAAGCAACCTCCAAATCTCCTGTCATAGATACAGACACTTCTACTGCACCTGTTCCTTCTGACCTATCCTCAGATGGCTCCACAGACCCTGGACAGCAAGGAAACAGCCGACTCTCCTAAGACTGGACAAACATCCCCCATACCCAGCCTTCTAGGTTCCCTAGAGACACGTCGCTCCAATGCCAGCATGAAGCCGCCAGATATCACAACGACCCTATTCCTGCTTCACCATCACCTCTTTCTAATTTTTCTAATTTTCCTTTTTTAATTAAACCAAAATGGGGGAATGTTAGCATTCTGTCTAAACTCCACCCCACAGTTACCTGGCAACAGCCAGGTATGTTCCTGGCAATAGCCAGGTAGGCCTGACTTACTATAAAAGGGGCTGCTTGCCCCCTCCTCGCTCTCCTCTCTTGCCTCTCTCTCTCTTGTCTCTTGCTCTCTTGGTCCCTCTTGCTCCCCTCCTCTCCCCATTCCCTTCCCCCCTCTCTCCACGTGGTCATGGCTGATCTCTACTTCTCTACTCCCTCCCTCTCTCTGCCTTTCTCTGCCTCTACTACCCTCTTAACTCCCCTCTCCATGCCCTAAATAAACTCTGTTCTATACTATACCTTCGTGCGTGCGTGCGGCTGGTCCCTCAGGGGAAGGGATACCGAGGAACCCCTTCCCCCATACCTGACCACACCCCATAGAACTTATCTCCTATGTCTTTATCTTTTTATAAACACATCAGTGATCAGCACCAGGTCTGAAAATAAGCTTGACATACTTGCGGTAAATTTGTGGTGTTTACCTCTTGAAGAGGTCAATCTGGGTACAAAGATTTTGGTAAAATTTTGTCACCAAACCTTCAATTCCAAGACCACTTATTTATATTTTCAGTGTAGGTCTCTGATCATTTACAGCAGTTTGCCAAAATATGTGCTTTCTGGTCTCTCCTGAATTTTTTGGTTTCATCTACTGAAGGTATTCTGACCTTGATCATATCCAGAGCAGTTGTTTTTTAATAACAGGCATCAAATCTTTTAATTGTTCTGTGGATGAGTTTCTCTAGTGCTGACAGGAAATGATTGAATCCAATTTGATATTGAGGCTGCCAGAGGCTCCTTAGGGCATTTCCCAATGGCAAGGGGTTACCTTGTCTGCTGTTTGTTGATTTGTATTCATCAGTCCAATGCTGGACTTTCTCACACCTTCTATGTACTCCAGAAGGCTGAGGCCTTCTTTTTGGATTATTTCTAGAGAAAAAAAATTGTTTCTAGGTGTGCCTTGCCTACAATCTCTTTTCAAATAACCTTGCTTACCACAATTAAAACATCTGTGCCATTTTGATTTTTCTTAAGATCTTTAAAAATCATGTTTCTTATCGGATTAGCATCATAAACGTGAGATCCACTATCATCGATATCTCTAATCCATTCCTCTGCAGTCTTTAAATGTCCAATCACCCCTCTTTGCATTCTGAATTAGCATTTTCTTTTCTTTCATTTTTTGTCTTATTTGTCAGTCTTTTTTTTTTTTTTTAAATTGGATATTTTCTTTATTTATGTTTCAAGTGTTATTCATTTTCCGGGTCTCCCCTTCGGAAACCTCCTATCCCATCCCTCCTCTCCCTGTCTCTATGAGGGTGCTCCTTCACCCACCCACCCTCCTCTTCCCTCGCTGGCATTCCCCTACAATGGGGAATCAAACAGCATCAGGACCAAGGGCCTATCCTCCAACTGATGTCCAACAAGGCCATCCACTGCCACAAATTCGGCCAGAGCCATGGGTCTCTCTATATGTGTTCTTTGGTTGGTGGTCCAGTCCTCGGGAGCTCTGGTGGGTCTGGCCTGTTGATACTGTTGTTCGCTCAACTGGGCTGCAAACCTCCTCAGCTCTTTCAGTCCCTTCTCCAGTTCCTCCATTGGGGACCCTGCGCTCAGTCCAATGGTGTGCTGGGAGTATCCCCACTGTATTTGTCAGGTTAGGCTCTCAGGAGACAGCCATATCAGGCTTCCATCAGCAAGCACTTTCCGGCATCCACAGTAGCGTCCTGGTTTGGTGGCGGTATACCAGATGGATCCCCAGGTAGGGCAGTCTCTGGATGCCCTTTCCTTAAGTCTCTGCTCCACACTTTGTCTCCATATTTCCTCCTGTGAATATTTTGTTCACCCTTCTAAGAAGCACTGAAGTATCCACATTTTGCTGTTCCTTCTTCTTAGGCTTCATATGGTCTGTGAATTGAATCTTGGCTATTTTGAACTTTGGGGCTAATATTCATTTATTAGTGAGTGTATACTGTGTTTCTTCTTTTGTGACTGAGTTACCTCACTCAGGATGATATTTTCAAGTTCCATCCATTTGCCTGCGAATTTTATGAAGTCGTGGTTTTTAAGAGCTGAGTAGTACTCCATTGTGTAAATGTAACACATTTTCTGTATGCATTCCTCTGTTGAGGAACATCTGCATTGTTTCTAGCTTTTGACTATTACAAATATGGCTGCATGTGTCCTTATTACATGTTGGAGCATCTTCTGGGTATATGCCCAGGAGTGGTGTAGCTGGGTCCTCAAAGTAGTACTATGTCCAATTTTCTGAAGAATTGCCAGTCAGATTTCCAGAGAGGTTGTACCAGCTTGCAATTCCACCAGCAATGGAGGAGTGTTCCTTTTTCTCCACATGCTCGACAGCATCTGCTGTCACCTGAATTTTTGATCTTAGCTATTCTGACTGGTGTGAGGTGGAATCTCAGGGTTGTTTTGATTTGCATTTCCCTGATGACTAAGGATGTTGAACATTTCTTTAGGTGCTTCCCAGCCCTTCGGGTTTCCTCAGTTGAGAATACTCTGTTTAGCTCTGTTCCCCATTTTTAGATAGGGTTATTTGGTTCTCTGGAGTCTAACTTCTTGAGTACTTTGTATATATTGGATATTAGCCCTCTATTAGATGTAGGATTGGTAAAGATCTTTCCCCAATCTGTTGGTTGCTGTCTTGTCCTATTGACAGTGTCCTTTGTCTTACAGAAGCTTTGCAATTTTATGAGGTCCCATTTGTCTATTCTTCATCTTAGAGCATAAGCCATTGGTGTTCTGTTCAGGAACTTTTCCCCTGTGCCCATGTGTTTGAGATTTTGTCCTACTATCTCTTCTATTAGATTCAGTATATTTGGTTTTGTGTGGAGGTCCTTGATCCACTTAGACTTGAGCTTTGTACAAGGAGATAGGAATGAATCAATTTGCATTATTCTACATGTTGACTGCCAGTTGAACCAGCACCATTTGTTGAAAATGCTGTCTTTTTTCCACTTGATGGTTTTAGCTCCTTGGTCAAAGATCAAGTGACCATAGGTTAGGTAATGTGGTTCATTTCTGGGTTTTCAATTCTATTCCATTGATCTACCTGCCTGTCACTGGACCAATACCATGCAGTTTTTAATCACTACTTCTCTGTAGTACAGCTTGAGGTCATGGATGCCGATTCCCCCAGAAGTTCTTTTATTGTTGAAAATAATTTTTGCTATCCTAGGCTTTTTGTTATTCCAAATTAATTTGAGAATGGCTCTTTCACCATTGCTTTGTAGTATAGCTTGAAAGTAGGGATGGTGATTCCTCCTGAAGTTCTTTTATTGTTCAGGATCATTTTGGCTATCCTGGGTTTTTTGATTTTTCCATATGAAGTTGAAAATTGCTCTTTCAAGGTCTATAAAAAAATTGTGTAGGAATTTTGATGGGAAAATTGCATTGAATCTCTAGATTGCAATTATGTTAACTCTGCCCATCCATCAGCATGGGAGATCTTTCTATCTTCTGATATCTTCCAAAATTTCTTTCTCCAGGAACTTGAAGTTCTTGTCATACCAGATCTTTTTTTATTCACTTGGTTAGAGTTACATCAAGATACTTTATCTTGGCTATTGTAAAGGGTATTGTTTCCATAATTTCCTTCATGGCCAGTTTACCATCTGTAAAGGAGTGGTTCTGATTTCTTTGAGTTAATTTTGTATCTGGACACATTGCTGAAGCTGTTTATCAGCTGTAGGAGTTCTCTGGTAGAATTTTTGGGGTCACTTATGTAGACTATCATATCATCAGCAAATATTGATATTTTGAATTCTTCTTTTCCGATTTGTATCCCCTTGATCTCCTTTAGTTCTCTTATTGTTCTGGCTAGAACTTCAAGTAGTAGTAATATATTGATTAGATATGGAGAGAGTGGGCAACCTTGTCTTGCCCACAATTTTAGTGGGATTGCTTTAAGTTTCTCTCCATTTAGCTTGATGTTGGCTACTTGCTTGCTGTTAATTGCTTTGCCTATGTTTAGGTATGTGTCTTGTATCCCTTATCTCTCTAATACTTTTAACATGAAGGGGTGTTGAGTTTTTTCAAAGGCCTTTTCAGCATGTAATGAGATAATGATGTTATTATTTTCTTTCACTTTGTTTATATGGTGGATTACATTGATGGATTTTCATATATTGAACTATCCCTGCATCCCTGGGATGAAGCCTATTTGATTATGAGGGATGATCCTTTTGATGTGTTCTGGATTCAGTTTGTGAGTACTTTACTGAGTATTATCAGTGTTCATGAAAGAAATCAGTCTGAATTTCTCTTTCTTTATTAAGTCTTTCTGTGGTTTAGGTATTAGTGTTACTTTGGCTTCATATAATGAGCTTGGTAGTATTCTTTCTGTTTCTATTTTGTGGAATAGTTTTAGAAGTATTGGTATTAGCTCTTCTTTGAAAGACTGGTAAAACTCTGCACTGAAACACTATGGCCCTGGGCTTTTTTGTTGGTTGCGAGCCTGTTAATGACTGCTTTCTTTAGGAGTTATAGGACTGTTTAAATAGTTTACCTGATCTTGATTTAACTTTGGTAAGTGGTATCTGTCTAGAAAATTGTCATTTTGTTAAGATTTGCAATTTTGTGGAGTAGAGCCTCTTGAAGTAAGCCTTATGATCTTTGAATTTCCTCAGTATCAGTTGTTATGTCTCCTTTTTCATTACTGGTTTTGTTTATTTGGATAATGTCTCTGTCTTTTGGTTAGTTTGGCTAAGGATTTGTCTATCTTATTGATTTTATCAAAGGACCAGCTCTTGGTTTTGTTTATTCTTTGTATTGTTTTCTTTGTTTCTAACTGATTTCAGCCCTGACTTTGATTTATTTTCTGCATTCTACTCCTCTTTGGTGTGCCTGCTTCTCTTTTTTCTAGAGCTTTCAGGTGTACTTTTAAATTGCTGGTATGAGAACTTTCTAACTTTTTTATAGAGTCACGTAGTGCTATGTATTTTTCTTTTAGCACTGGTTTCATTGTGTCCGATAAATTTGAGTATGTTGTTTCTTCGTTTTCATGGAACTCTAGAAAAAATTTAATTTCTTTCTTTATTTCTTCCTGACCCAGAGATCATTGAGTATAGAGTTGTTCAATTTCCTTGAATGTATAGGCTTTCTGGTGTTCCTGTTCTTGTTGAAGTCTAGCTTCAATCTAAGAGGAGGTTTCCTTTTAGAATCTTCTGTAGGACTGTATTGGTAGATAAATATTTTAAATTTAAATTTAGATAGATTTTAAATTTAGTTTTGTTATGGAATATTTTGGTTTCTCCACCTATGATTGAGAGTTTTGCAGGGTATAGTAGCCTGGGCTGGCATTTGTGTTCTCTTAGGGTCTGCATGACCTCTGTTCAGGCTTTTCCGGCTTTTAGTGTCTCTGTTGAGAAGTCTGGTGTAAATCTGATAGGTCTGCATTTATATTTTACTTGGCCTTTTCCCTTACAGCTTTTAATATTTTTTCTTTGTTCTGTGCATTTAGTGTTTTTGATGATTATGTGATTAGGGGATTTTCTTTTTTGGTCCAATCTATTTGGTGTTCTATAGGCTTCTCGTACATTTATGGGCATCTCTTTCTTTAGGTTGGGGAAGTTTTCTTCTATGATTGTGTTGAAGACGTTTAATGTTTCTTAGAGCTGGGAGTATTCACTCTTTTCTATTCCTATCATTCTTAGATTTAGTCTTTTAATTATGTCTTGGATTTCCTGGATGTTTTGGGTTAGGAGTTTTTTATGTTTTGAATTTTCTTTGACTGGTGTGTCAATATCTTCTAAGTTATCTTCTATGCCTGAGATTCTCTCTTCTATCTCTTATATTCTGTTGTTGATGCTTACTTCTGTAGTTCCTGACCTTTCCTAGGATTTCTATTTTCACTGTGGCATCCATTTGTATTTCTTTATTGTTTCTACTTCCATTTTCAGATCTTGGACCACTTTGTTCACTTCCTTCACCTGTTTGATTGTGTTTTCCTGTATTCTTTAAGGGATTTACTTGTTTCCCTTTTAAGAGCTTCTACCTGTTTACCTGTATTTTTCTGTATTTCTTTCAGTGAGTTATTTATATCCTCTTTAAAGAACCCTATTATCTTCATGAGATTAGATTTTAGGTCAGCATCATGGTTTTCAGGTGTGTTGGGGTATCCAGGGCTTGCTGTGTTGGGAGAACTAGGTTCTGAAAGCTCTGTTGCTTATGGTCTTGCACTTGCCTTTCACCATATGGTTATCTCTAGTGTTAACTGGCCTGGGTGTGTTTGTCAGGAGCCTGCCTCCCGTGTCCCTGGGTTGCTGCAGGTCTCCTGGGAGGCCTGTGGCCCTGGCTGTAGCAGATTTCCTGTAAGTCCTTTGGACTGTAGGGTCTTCAGAGGAGCATGCATGCCAATGATCTGTTGCCCTGGGTGCAGCAGATCTCCTGGGAAGCCTTCAGACTGTGGGGTCTTCAGAGGAGCAGACAAGCTGATGATCTGCCCAGCTGGAAGGCTCCTTTATTTTTTTAAATAAATAATAATATTATAAACTAATATTATAATAATATTTACCTGTCTTGATTTTTAGTTACTTTGAAGCCAGAAGCTGCAGGCCTCTGATCAAATTAACATTTGTTGCTTAATAGCAGGGGATTCAGTAAAGAGGTCTTTGGTTCTTTTTTCCACAAGTTCTCTGCCTATCAAGCCCTCAGGCAGAGAGATTGATTATTTACCTTGTCATCTGGGGAAAGTCACTTACAGGAAGAGAGAAGAAGGAGACACTTTAAAAAAAATATTCTAATCTTTATTTCTAAGAGAAAGTATATGAGGGAAAACCGATCAGACTCTGGCTCTCTACATTTCTCAGTTGCTCTCTTAATTTCTAAGTTACTCTACTCTGTTGTCCTTTTCCTCCCCCCTCCTAATCTTGCTCTCTCCTTCTGCTGTAATGGAATGCAATGTAATGTAATCATTCCTAGTTTTTTGTACCTTTGCTAGGGGAATAGGTTGCAAATTTTTTCCAAGCATTTTTTTTACAAAAGTTCAGTAAAAGTTTGAACATAAATTTAAATCATAAATTGAATAAGAGTTTACAATAGAGGTGTTTACATTTGTCTGCATTAATGTCTGTTATCTAACTAGACATTCATTATGTGTCATTAGCTCCACAAGTTCATTGAGAGTCTAAAACTATAATTTTTGTGACTAAGTTAGCATTGAAGTTTTGTATAGATAAACCCAGTCAATATTTTATCTTCTGACTTTGCACCTATAATAAATAGGTAGTTTGCTTTTATGACCTTTGGTGAATTGTTATACAACCTCTTGGAATTTGTTCTAAGTTTTAAGTGCTTGTTTTCTATCTCAGAAGCAATTAACTTGTGACATGTGAAGACTGGTAGAATCCTAATTGCAGTTTTCATATTAAAGAAGGCATTAATAGCAGTCCTATTAGAAAGGGATTAATAATTACTAGTATAGTTGAGGAATTATATGATCATCATTAATAATTAATAAACCATCTATTTGTGTATATAGCATTCCTATATGATTGTGCATCTTTGTTGATCTGCAGAAATCTGCAAAAAAAGGGTGGACCAGTACATAGTACACACACAGACACACACACACAGACACACACACACAGACACACACACACAGACACACACACACACACACACACACACACACACACATCAGTTAATTTTAAAATGCCTTAGCTACCTCAAATGCTGGGCACTCTTAAACCTTCCTCTGCTACCCCAGGCCCAATCAGGAAGTGGCCAGTGGCCACTTACTGGAGGTCTCACATGGTTGGGTGACTTTATCTCCTGCCACTACTGCATCCCACATTTCCTCTTGAGTCCCTTCGATTCCCTCTGCCTCCTACCTGTGCAACTCTAAGTCTCTTGTCCCATGCCCAGCTATTGGCCATTGACATCTTTACTGATAGACCAAAAACCAATTGGGAGTAAAGACCTACAGCATCTGGACATGCATATTCAAAGTTTTAGTGCCAATCTCCAACAATTAGGTCTCTCTCCTCTGAAAATAGTATAATGGGTTTGTCCTGGCTGGTTTTGTGTATCAACTTGATGCAAGCTGGAGTTATCACAGAGAAAGGAGCCTCCCTTAAGGAAATGCCTCCATGAGATCCAGCTGTAAGTCATTTTCTCAATTAGTGATCAAGATTGGGAGGACCAATTATAAGTGGTGCCATCCCTGGGCTGGTAGTCTTGGGTTCTATAAGAAAGCAAGCTGAGCAAGCCAGGGGAAGCAAGCCAGTAAGGACCATCCCTCCATGGCCTCTGCATCAACTCCTGCCTCCTGACCTGCTTGAGTTCCAGTCCTGACTTCGTTTGGTTATGAACAGCAGTGTGGAAGTGTAAGCTGAATAAACCCTTTCCTCCCCAGCTTGCTTCTTTGTCATTATGTTTGTGCAGGAATAGAAACTCTGACTAAGACAGGGATCTTGTTAGTGTTTTGGATCCTCGGATGATGGCCAGATTTGCCAGTCAACTGTATGAGATCATGAGAGGACAAACACATATGTAAGTGATCTGTCAGTCATTTGGATGAATTGTGGTGCCATATTTCTCTTCTGTGAAACAGAAGCAATGTAAATTGAGTAGCTAGCACAGAACATGTTCAATATACCATAAACTGCATAGTTCAGGGGATTTGACATATTTGAGTTCTTGGTTATGGAACCCCAGAGATGCTACAAAGTCTTTGGGATATCATCCCTTCTTCTCTTTGACTGAGAAGGATCTCTAACCATGTTCTCTGGATGCAAGGGAGGATTAGATTATTTTGGTGCTATACTTCCATCAGATTTTTTGTTTGCTATAGATGAGATGCTACCTACCTTCCCCTTCCATATTAAAACTCAATACCTTTCCATGTGAGCCTCTCCAAATCATTGTGTCCTTTTAGTGACCTACTTCTACTCACCAGCTTGCATTTCCTAAAGACTCTATATCCTCAAAATTGGGCCAAACACTGGGCAAGAAGCATTCAAATCATGAATCCATGTCCGATGTTCTGCACGTAAACCATAGCATTCTCCTTCTGAACCCTAAGCCACTGCTCATCACACAATGCAAAAATATTAATGCAATTTTGAGAGTCCTCAAAATTCTTGAGTCCCCCACGTATTCAAAAGTCTCTAACGTCAGCCATTTACTGAGACTCGAGGCAATCTTTTACACATGAGCCACTAAAAACTGTTTTATCTTTCCAATAGATGATGGTGTGTAGTGATCAATCTCAAATATTTTATAGTACAGATAGTTAGGTAGAGCGGAGCACAGTAAAGCTGAAACTCTAAAGGTTTCAGTACCAAGCCCTACACTTCCTGGTCTGTTGTTGGAGCACATTATGACCTGATGCGAGCCTCAGTTGACTTGCACAGCCATGTTTCCACAGTACTGACATCTGTGGTACATTTATAATACATCTCTTGAGAAGGCCAGTCTTAGCCTTCACCTCTCTTTGGTAGATGTTCAAAGTTTCTGTCATTGCTAATATTCTGGGCTTTCCATTACAACTTAGTGTTTACTGTGAATGTCTACTGAAAGACTGTGTAGCTACTGTCACTCTGCCACATGCTGGCTGGCCTCAGAGGGTTTTCTGTAGACACTTGGTGCAAGCCTCCAATATCATCTAAATACTGCATTCTTCCTGACTCTTCTAAACAGCACATGTGGATGATGCTGAGTTCTGCTGCCAGCTCAAGACGTATTTGCACCTCCTGAAGCCATAACGGAAGCAGCTTAGATGTGGCTGGGAATAGTACTTCTCTAATAGTTCAAGCCATTCACACATTTGTTCATCTATTGTAAATGATTGGCTTTACAATATGCTTTCAGATCCTGGCTCCTTTAGTGGGAGGATTCTTGCTGCCAGCACATCTTTTTATATGTTCCAAGGTGGAACATATAGGTTCTCTTTCATGGTACTCATCCCCTTAAATAATGAGAGATTCTTTGTCAATATTTGGGTTGTTCATAATAAACAACTTTTTCTTTGTCAAAATGTAGGCTTTTCAAGTCACTTTACTTTCAATCTTCATTGCAAACCTGGCTAAAAGCTGTGAGCAATATCTGTATTGATTAACAACCTGAATACTACGCTGCTCTGCATTAGCTTGGGCTTTGCATGCTGCATGGCTTGATGAATTTCACTAGATTGAGTTGATGAGGAAATAAAGAACAGATACACAAACACAGAAAAGCTGCAGGTGAATGATCTAAGCTTTCTGATGGAGAAGCTCCAGCACTCTAGAAGCTTAGCATGTTTATTATATACAGTTGATCAGGGAGATAGTTTATTGCACATAACCAGACAAGGATTCAGGTTTAGCTAATGTAGATAGAAGCAATCTCTGCAGTGGAGCAGTCAGTATTTAGGCCATGAACATCTAAGGAGGAAAGCTATGTTAGATATTTTCTGCACATATTATCAACATTTACATTTGAACTAGAGGAAGGCTTTGTCATCCCAATGAGACTCACCAAGGAGAAAAAGCTTTGCCACTTCCATGGTTTGAGGCATTTGTCCTTGACATGGCCAAGCACATCACTCAGGGCTTCACTCACTCCATATAGTCTACCAAAGTAAGTAAGTCATTGCTCTTAAATGCTGTCTCACTCAGATTTTTTTTCAGGACCTTGTCAGAAGTAGCCATTATATTTTCAAGATTAGAATGGCCTCTGGTCCAGTTCCCAATAGTACCCTTGAACCCAATGGTCACACTTCTGTTGGTATCTGGGGAAGTATATCAGCCATAGCCTTGTGTATGTGAACCGTTGTTCGGCAGTTAGCAGTGCTATTTAGGGAGTTTACAAGGAGGTGCTTCGGCCTCATAGGAATGTACATCACTAGGAGTGGGCTTTGAGAATTCATAGCTCCACCCTACTTTAGTTCATTCTTTCTGCTTCATGCTTGCAGTTGAAGATATGACTTCTCAGCTTCCTGTCCTAACTAACTGCTGTCATGCCTCCTCCACCAGTATAGAGTCTCTCTGTGTAAGCATTTGCCAAAGAAACTCTTCAATCTTTAAGTTGTTTTGGTCATGGCATTTCATCACAGTAACAGCACATAAGCATACAGTATTTACACCTCAACTTCCAGCAGAATTAAATTATCCACTAAGTTTGTGCTTGCATCATTCTGCAGTTTCTCTGGACTATATGACCAAACTCTTCCAAAATAATCCTACAAAACAGTCTCAAAGTTCTAACAGCCCCTTCTGAGCTTCAGTTACAGCAGTGACTCTCCTCCTTGGGTACCAGTTTCCCCTACTCTTCCCATTTTGGTTACTTTGACAGAATACTTGGCAGAACAGAGTGAAAAAGTAAAGACTTGCTTTGGTTCATGGCTTTAGTGGGATTTTATCTCACTGTGGAGAGTAAAGCCTGCTGGAGTTCATGAGAATGGGAGTGTCTGGCAGGTACTGCTTACATTCTAAAGATCACATGAGGTATAGGATCCCCTAGATCTGGGTTTATAGGCATTGTGAACCACTTGACAGGGATACTAAGAACTGAATATAGGTCCTTCCCAAGAGAAGACTTTGTTCTTTACCCCCATGTCTTCTTTCTAGCCCTGAGAAGTAAAAATTCCCCATTGGTAGTGGCACTTCATAACAGGACCTGATACTGAATCACGCTTGAATGTATGTGTTTCAAGTGTTTTCAGAAGAACCCAGGATGTGGCAAGAAAATTCATAGCGAAAACATGCATCTGTTGCTCTGAAGACAGGCTTCAGTGTCCCTGTCATATATCCATCTTACCTACACTTTGTCTGTGGCCTTCTGGTTCTCTGTAGAATGATGCTACCTTGTGGCTTGTGTCTCTTGTGCTGACAGCATCACTGTAAGACTTCTTCCTTCAGTAGAGCAGCTCAGCTTCTGTTGGATTTTGTTAGATTTCTCTGGTTGCTGGAATACATTTTCACAAACATACTGGCTTATAATTACCTAGGAGGGAAGACATCATGCCCATGAATAAGGTGCCCTACCCAGGGTGAGGTTGATCCATTACACTCTGGGTATGCATACCCCTGGTATTTTCCTGAAAGTGGGAAACTGTACTATATAATTTTATTAATGGAGAAGTGAATTCCCACTTTCTCCTTAATAAACTAAAACAAATGTATTGGCTTAAAACAACACATGATTTCCCTTGCGTTCAGGATTCAAGGATGGAGTTAAATGGCTGGGTTCCTTCTAAAGACTCACGTGGAGAATGTGATGTCTTGTGTATAGTTAGTTCTTTTGTATAGATAAAAGCAACAGAGATGAGAGCCTGACAGAACCCCTATCTAGTCCCATTTATCCTTGGTGGCTTATAGCAGTTTGCTGTTTTTTAAGAGATATATGCCGTGAAGGGACCATGTCTATAGAGTTTATTCTTGACAAGGTTGACTGGAAATACTGCAAAGTTGGTCACTCAATTAATTCATGAACATGAGTTGTCTTTCCTTCTTACAATACCTTCTTATATCTCCACCTGTCTTTTTTCTTTGCTCTATCATTATTAGGGATAGCCAGCCATTAGGCATGAGCTTACTTGCAGTGGAATTACCTATATTCTTTCATGGACTTTAGAAGGGCCAACAGTTTGGAGAGAGGCAGCCTGTCTCAAGCACATTTAAACAATATATTTAAGCATGTATGATTTTTCTATCGTATATTACATCTCAACCACAGTTTATCCTCCCTCCTCTCTTTCGCATGCCTTCCCTAACCCCCCACCCCCCACCAGATCTACTACTTCTCTGGTTTTCTTCAGAAAAAGACAGAGCTCCCAGGGCTTTCATCCAAACGTGGCATATCAAGTTGCAATAAGACGAAGCACATCCCTTCATAGGCTGGAAGAGGCAATCCAGTAGGAGAAAAATGGTCCCAGAAACAGGTAAGAGAGCAAGATGCCAGCCCTGGCTGAGAGCAATATTTGGAACCAGTGGATGCAAGAGCAGCTAGGGAGAATCAGACACAGGACACCATTCAATTTTGTTCCATGCAAGAGGACAGAGAGGAAGTGCATCACTGCATGGCTTGACTTACTCTGACAACCTGTGTCTCTCACAGGCTTTATTTATACATCAAGCGATCTCTTCAGAAACGTCATTCATTGATTACACAGCTTTTCTTTTAGTGTCTTCCTTCTTACCTAAGAATATTGAAAAAGGTACAAAGCGAGCAAACAACAATCTTGTAAGAGCTAAACAATTAATATTATGATGAAATCAATTTTCTTTTATTCAATATGATCTTCTTTAAGAATGGTGTTATAAACCCCTGTGGTTACAGAAATGCCAACAGGATGACTCTATTTGAATTTGATCTGATTCAGTTAGGCACAGAACTAATAGATCAAAAGTTATTTCCTACTACTTGTTGTATCAGTGTTGGCTTTCTACAAAAGTTCAATTTCTCTGACCCTTGTTTAATTTTTCCTTTTGTTCCTCTATATTTCTCTTATATTTGGCATAAGATCATCATCCTTTTTAAAAATTTTTTAAAAATACTATACATCCCCTTGCTTAAGCAAAGGCTGTCTGTTCTTTGCTTTTCTATAGTATAAGAAAAGTTCTGGTCTGACAAGTCTGTTCACAAAGAGAAGCAGTTCACAGCCGTTCTTAGGTTGGTGGTTTGGACTCTGAGAGCCCAAGGGTCCAGGTTAGTTGGCTCTGTTGTTCTTCTTCTGGAGTTCCTATCTCCTTAGAGGCCACAATCCTATTCTTCCATAAGAGTCTCCAAGCTCCTTGCATTGTTTGGCTGTGAGTATCTGCATCTGTCTGAATCAGCTGCTGAGTGGAGCCTCTCAGAGGACAGCCATGCTAGACACCTGTCTGCAAGCATAACAAAATAGTATCATTAGTAGTGTCTGGGATTACTGCTTGCCCATTTCATGGGTCTCAAGCTGGGCCAGTTATTACTTGGCCATTCCCTCAGTCTCTGCTCCATCTCCTGTTCTTACATTTCTTTTAGACAGGGCAAATTTTGGGTTGACAGTTTTGTGGGTGGCTTGGTGTCCCTGCCTGGCTATAGGAGGTGGCCTTTTCAGGTTTCATATCTCCAGTGCTGTGAGTTACAGATAAGGACACCTCCATTGATTCTTGAGGGCCTCCCTTATCCAATGTATCTGTCTTGTCCTGGAGATGCTCTCTACCTCCCCACTCCCATCAGTTGCAGATTTCCTTTTGTTCCCATGGCCATCGGTCCCTCCCTAATAACTGATCCCGAACCTTCCCCTGCTTCCCTCCCCAGCTTCTTTCCCACCTAGTTCTCTTCCTCCATTTGCCTCTTATGACTATTTTATTCCCCTTTCTAAGTGAGATTCAAGCATCCTTGCTTGTACTTTCCTTCTTTTTAGCTTATTTGTGTCTGTGGAGTGTAGCATGGGTATCCTGTATATTAAGGCTAATATCCACTTATAAGTGAGTATATACCAGGCATGTCCTTTGGGAATGGGTTTTTTTTTTTTTTTAAAGATTCATTCATTTGCCTACAATATTCATGATGCCTTTGTTTTTAATAGCTGAACAGCATTCCATTGTATAGATATGCCACATTTTCTTTATCTACTCTTGAGGACATCTAGTTGTTTTCAGCTTCTATCTGCTGCTATGCAAATAAAGCTGCTATGAACATAGTTGAGCAAGTGTCTTTGTTGGATGGTCTTCATGCGGGTCCTGAACAACTGGAGTGTGAGATATCCCAAAAGCTGTTGCTTGTATGTGGGATATGTGCTTCTAGTTAGGTTGCCTTGTCTGGCCTCAGTGGGAGAGTATGTGCCTAGCCTTAGAGAGATTTGATGTGCTGGTGGGGTCCTCACCTGCTCAGAGGAGAAGGTGAGGGAGGAGGGGGGAAGGCTGTGGGAAGGATGGGGCACTGAGCAGGATGTAAAGTGACTAAGTAAAAATAAATAAATAAATGAATAAATAAATAAATAGGGGGAAAAAAAAGATATCAGAATATGAAAAGATCTCCCATGCTCATGGCTCAGTAGGTTTAACCTAGTGAAAATGGCCGTCTTACCAAAAGCAATCTACTGATTCAATACAGTTCCCATCAGAAATCCAACACAAACTTTTTACAGACCTTGAATGAACAATTGTCAACTTCATATGGAAAAACAAAAACCCAGGATAGTGAAAATAATCCTGTACAATAAAAGAACTTCTAGAGGTATTCCCCATCCATAATTTCAAGCTGTACTACAGAACAATAGTAATAAAGACTGCATGGTATTGGTATTGAATGGAAGACACAGAAATACACCTATAGACCTATGGACACTTGGCTTTTCTGTGTGGCCTCAACAGGAGCAGCAACAACAAAGAATACTTATTTATTCTTTGAAAGTTTCATACACAATGTTACATTTTTTTGAAAATTCTTTAACAGTCATTTATTGTTTATTCTACAGGTGGAGTACAAGAGTTTAATGACATCCATGGGGCTATTATTACCAGAGACCTCTGGCTTGGTGGGAGGGAGAATTAGTACCCTACACTTGCAATACCATTAAAGGTTTCCTATTCCAGTCCATGTAGTACAGCGACAGCTTCCAAGGAAGAAACAGCCACACCTATAAGGAGGAGGAAGGTGTCTGTCTCAAGAATATGACAGCTGAGCTCGTGTACTCAAGTCATTTGGAGATTTCTGCAGCTTAGAAGGCCAGAGCACATCAGTTCCACACCTCTGCTCAGAATCTCCATGTCTATCAGTTGGTTATTGCCTGTATAAGTCGCACAGTTTTCAGAAAGGTTTTGTTTTGCGTCTTGATTCTCATGAGCCTTTGGCTCCCTCTTGTAGGGAATATTTCTATATAGGAGAAACTGCTCTACAGCACTGTATTTATATCTCATTTTCCCTTAAACCCTTCCTGAGTTGTTCATCAAAATTCCCGAGCCTCCGATGGGCAATAATTGATGGCCATCCAAGCTAATTATTGAGCCACTGTGCTAGATCAACTGTCCCTAGTTTTCAGGCTTGTCATTGATGGTTGTTGGACCTCTCTGGTACACTATTCATTGCAAAAGAAGATTCTAAAGTTGACAGAAAAACAGTGATTAATGGCTTCCCACACACATGTTCAGAAGTCAGTTTGATAAGCACATCATATCTATCTTAACAAACAGAAACAGGGTCTCTCCTCTGGAACTATTTTCTCCCCAGAAAACGGTTTATAGTACCAAACAAAATCCTGTGGAGTAGGGCTTGCATGTTCTTGGGTTTTCTATGATACTCATGCCAAGACTTCACAATCACGCATACCTTGCTTGGCAGTTGGTACTGTAGCATGCAGGGACTATAGCTGATAATGGATTTTGCTGACAGTTCTCTCCAGCAGCCCTTAGAGCACCTTCTGGCACTATGAAAGATATCCAGCAAGGAGGGAACTTCCACCTCTATCCCAGATTTATTTCTCCATGTCCTGCAACCAGGCTACATGGTGTTTGTGGCAATAGTCCTATTATCTAGGCCTGGCATGTATCCAATGGCAGCAGCAAAAGCCTTGATGTTTTATGGGCCCCCTTGTGCTGCTCAGGCTAACAAAGGGTAGGGAGGCAATCTATCTCTGGCACCTGGTGTCTTTAATTAATGAACTTATGGCCTTTGGAAGTGCCCTTTTCACCCCTGCAGGTTGCGTCTTGTTCTTAAGCTCTTTAACTATTGCTCTAATAATATATTCAAAAATTTCCCATCCCAGTTAAACTGTATGGTCGGTGGAAGTGTCATAGTACGGGCTTGTATTCAACCTAGATTGGCGCATCAGTTTGTGAAATGACTCCTCTCATCACCATCAAGTCTCCCCTGCACCCGCACTTACAACAGAGTTGTGTGACATACTTGATGGTGGCTTTCGTATTTATTTTCTTGACACGGAAATGTTTTCAAGAGGCCTGTAGTACTCTTCACACTGGCATATTTGAATCCCTTCCCAAAATGCACAGGTTTATGGTATTCTTCCTAGTCACCTGTGTATATGCTCCATCAATATCTTTTATCTCTATTGTGGTAAAAGTCCACAGCCATTTAGCCTTTCCTATGATGATATAAGCCTTCAGAAAAAGATGATCTTAGCCTTATTAAAAGTCTCTTGTGCCTGTCTGTTGTAGGTTCATATGCTACCTATCTGTGCCAAGTTAGTTGTACAGTTGGTGGGCAGCATGGGCAAGGTGGGTGTGAAAACCTGCCAATATACCAGGAGTCCAAGGATACCTGCATATCTTTTACATTTGTAGACACTGGGTATTGTAGGATTTTCTCACTTACTTTGTCAGGCATCGTACTTGCCTTACTAGACCATAATACTCCCAAGAATTTTACAACTAGGCCTGATCCTTGAACCCTGTGTGGATTGATCTCCCATCCTCCATCATCATGTCCTGGGGTGCACCTTTGTGCCATTTAGATGCTTTTGTAAATTTGTAGATCACTAAAGGATTATCTGTCTGTCGTCTATGCAATGGATTGTTTTAACAGAGGATGGGTAGAACGATAAAGCACGATCCGGTGTCACCGTCTGATGACAAATAGTGGGAGCAGTAAGGTTATTTGGGGGTATAGTTCTCAAGGTCCACTGTTGGTGGTTATGTGTAAATGGAGTTTGGCCTTGATATCCAGGAGCAAAGGGAACACTAAGACACTGAAAATATGCATGAAAAGAGTCTAATAGCATGAAAAATGCGCTATCATTTATCTTAATTATCTGGCTTTCTCATTCTGAGGCACCTCCATGGGGTCTCTGTCCACTTTCTCACCTTTGTGGGCTTAGTGGAACCACCTCAAGCTGGTTGTTTTAGCCTGGGCCAAGGAAGAATGGCAGTACCCATCCTTGCATTTTGGGAAGCCATTGATCAATGAGAGCAAAAATGGATCCTCTTATGTCACATGCTAGTATAAAAGCAAGTGTGCCCGTGTTCATAAGACAGAAAATCTAGCTGACCCCACTCTTTAGAAGCCTATTATGAAGATCCATATCTCAGTCACCCCATAAGAACTTAGTTAACATGAAGACACCCCATCATCTTTGCTAACCTTTCCCATCTGTTAACTCTGACAGTAGCAATGGAATTTGATGGAGGCCAGCACTTCAATCCTCATGGCACCATCATTCAATCAGGGCCTTTAGGGAAGAAAAGTTTGGATACAATTTCCTATCTGAAAAGAATTCACAGTCATTTATGTCGTCAAGACTTTTTTGCATGTGTATGAAGCAGGTGAGAAATGTCGAACACACCTGAGTAAGTTAAGCGTCTTCTGCATCCGCACACCTACCTCACACTCTCCTAGGCCTCACTTTTCTCCTTTGCCTACTACAGGGGGACATACTAGAAAAACTGAGAAACTGCACCATGCCTAGGTTTTTACAGTTTTTCCAAGGTCTAATCCTAATAAAGATGGATCCTAATGTGTTAGTGACTGACATACATTTCGGAACAGTCCCTGTGAAGCTGTTCAAGCCCCCAAAAAGTATACTTCAAATACGGGCAGAGCATCATCTTCTACCATGGAGGAGGTGCAGTGGCTGGAAGCCTGGAGAAGGAGCTTCATGTGTGGTGAGAAGGAAGGTCCTTAGCAAAGGTAGGACCCTGCACATGTTCGTATGATGACTTGTCTGGAGGGAGATAAATCAGTAAGGGTTGGAGTTTCTTAAAGAAACTAGAGCTTGATTCTTACCTCAGTCAGTGGGCCATGGCTTACATAGTAGCCTTTTTCCTATGTTGGTCTAAGTCTAAATTGGGGCATCTGTGTCTGAGTTGTCATGGAACTGGATTTGGTTGCTTTTTTCCCCCTTCCCACCTATAGTACTTTTTCTATCTTTTCATGCCACTTTCAGATTCACGCACGTTCCTCAGCTTAGCGGGCAAGAGATGGAGAAAAGTTCGTTCATTTTATCCCCTTTGTTGCTGGTCCCAAATTACTGTGCTGGTGGTGCTTGCTGTCTTTTGCTTTAGTGTTCTCTTCCTGACAGAAGAGCTCTTACAAATACACTTGAGAGCTTGTCAATACTACATGGCACCTTCTGCCATACATCTGGATGGCCTTCCTAATATTGTCACCTATCTCTCGTCTGCCCTTCATATGATGTACCCACTGAACTTTTCTGAATTGCAGAGAGAAGATGCCATCCCGGGGTCCGCCAAGTTGACAGCTGTCCCTGAGGCTGTGGTACAAACTGCTTGGTTCTTGCCACAACGACACAACAGTGGGTCTTTCTTCCATACAATTACCATGGCCTGGGTTGCTTCATACCCCATGAGACAGACTCACTGGTGCTGTTGGTGGGGTGAGGGGCCTGAAACAACTTGTGACTTAGTATGATAATGTATTTTTGGGGATGGACTAGGTGACTTTAGGTCACAGAACTGGGCCCTGATCTTTGGGTGTTTTCCTGTGTACACCTCTTGTGTAGGTGTAGGGGTTTAGAAATACCCAGGCCTTGACAGTAACTTATCCACAGTTTCTGACATGGAGTGTCCAACACCTTTGGTTTTTTGAAGCTACAGTTGCCATTTCTCCTGCTTTTATTCCCCCTTTTTAAAAATTTCTTTTGATGTAGCCAGTGCTACTTTTGTCTCCTTTACTATCTACCTGGTCTCAAAATCGACTGTTGTTGTCAGGATTGTTTTTCTGCTATCGCTTACTGCTATTTTTGAGGATTCACTTTTGTTCCTGTCAGGGCTACAGGACAGTGTCAGAGTCACAGGGCCGACCCTGTGACTCTGCTACCACTGTTCTCAAGGGTTCTAGATTCTTCCATGGCCCTGTCATCATCACTGTCTATCCAGTAGTAGCCTTTCTGGCTCTATCCCTGTCAAGGCTCAGCTCCACTGTGCTTTTGCAACCTCACTGGCACCAATACTTTGTTCCTGGTAACCTGTTCAGTTTTGTCTACAAATGCAGGCACAAAACAACCTATACTGACAGGCTGTTTATTAGGTCTAATATTGCAAACCTAGGGGAGAATCAACACAGGAAGATGCCTCCCAGCGGTTCACAAAATGAACACAATAGCTTTTTAATCTAATCACAAAAAGAGTGTGTTACAGTGTCAGCAGACCTTCATATAGAACTGTGTTTATGACAAGCATTGTATTGTTCCTTCTGTACCAGGCTAGAATCCCTCTGCTGGGTAAGTCACTAGGACAATTCCCCCTTTTTGGCCTCATACTGCAAAGACAATTTATTGCAAATTATTTGAAACACTTTTGGCTTGGACTACAAATTGAAAAGCTAGAGTTGTTTTAGTGGCAAGTGACCACAATTATTGTGTACTTTTCCTCAAGATTTGATTTAACCCTTTTTGAAAATAGGAGATGATGATTGAAGTAACCTCCAGTGACCTCTTTGCGAAGATGCATGCTGTGTTTGCTCTTTCCTTTCCAGGTATTGTGCACTCCTGACTTCCATCATCCTGTCCTTGTCAAAGACTTCCTTAACGCTTCCATCGATTTCCTGATGAACCTGGAAATGTTTAGATAGATCCCTCTTGGGCAGTGCTTTATGGAGAGAGAATTAGAGGTTGGACTTTGATCACTGATACCCAGGTCTTAATCAGCATCCTGTGTCTACTTTGGGTCCAAAATCAAGTTCCGATTTACCAAGTTGTGAATTTCATTAATTTTCAGTTATTGTCATATCAGCAAAGCAAAAATGTGCTATTCCTTATTGGAGACATGGTGTTTATGTGTATTTGTAAATACCTGGCCATTGACCTCCCTTGGAGACATGCCATGTTGACAGGTGCAGTTATATCTCTGAACGAGTATTGCAGGAAATGGCTCACCTATGATGAAAGCCAAGGTCCACAACCTGAGTTTCATGAACCTTTCAATGAAACCACCTATTTAGAAATGAAACATGTTTGGAGTTCAGAAATTTTACCTTGTCTAGCAGATGACAAGAACATTGTTCATCTTCCTGAGACATTACTGGTGAACTGTGAAAATGATGTCAACCAGAATGATGCCTTTCTCTACAAGGGACACTTAGGAGTCTAGGGGGTCCCTGGTACCATGTGGCACATGGCCTTTGTGGATAATAATGTTGTCTAATAAGAAGTGTTTCTCTTTGACTTTATCCATAAAATTTGTAAATGTTCTCACCAGTTACCTAAATGACGTCTGATAGTAAACTTTGACTTTCAGAAGAGTGAGGCAAGGAAAATCTGTGCTTCATCTGGTACCTTTGCTTAGATATGTTTGGGGGGAGGAGCAAGAGATGCTGAAGATAGCCTGGATTTAGGAAGGAATTACGATATGTAAGTAAAGAAATCTCTGCTTCCCGCTCACAAAGTCCAGTTTGTGTTCCATGTGGTGCCACTAATACCATGTGCTCCGTCTAGCCACACTCTCTACTTCTTTTATAAGCAAAACAGGTACTTTTGTCACTTGAAATTTTGGCACATTTACTCTTGTCTATAAAGAATAAGATCAGTACAATCACACTGTCACTGGTGAATCCTTACTAACAGTGACAAAACATGGCTTGAGCCTCATACCTGCTTAAAGTTTAGGGTTAAACTGTCATGGTTTGCTCCTGAAGCAAGATGATTGTTCACAGCTCCACTCCCATCACTTCTATCCATACAGAGAAATAATTTTCTTTGAAACTCTTCCAAATTAGTCATTCTTAGCCTGAATTCTATCAGAATTTCAGGGGGATTAAAAAAAGAAAAACAGATGAGGCAAGAGGCTATGTGTGGGGAGTTAGAGGGATGGGTGAACAGAGTGCCATGACTTTCCTCTTGGATCACATGTAATAGAATTCCTTTCTCAGGTCTCTATCTACATTGAGATGGATTCTCATAGCCACAGCTATGTTAGGAGCACGTGATGCCATCTGGTATATAGTAAATGTGTCTCTTGGTGAGGAAGGTGATGATTCCATTTATCATTCCCAGTGTTACAAAGGTCTCACTCAACTGTTGTCCAAACCATAAATGTGGTGAATTGTCAATGTTCATCTATGCAACCATACCTTGTCAGGATGATTTAATGATATATAGAAATAGTACCCTAGAAAGAACACAATTATTTGGAGAAGCTTAGATGGAAAGCCACTAAATGTTAAGTTGGAAGTTGGAGATAGGTGACATCTGGTCAGCAGCAAAAAATATAAAAAGTTCTTGTCATACAGATCTTTCGTTTGCTTGGTTAGAGTTACAACAAGATATTTTATATTATCTGTGACAATTGTGAAGGGTGTTGTTTTCCTAATTTCTTTCTCAGTTTATTTATATAGGAAGGCTACTGATTTGTCTGAATTAATTTTATACCCAGCCACTTTGCCAAAGTAGTTTATCAGTTGTAGGAGTTCTTTGGTAGAATTTTTGGGGTTGCTTATAAATACTATCATATCATCCACAAATAGTGATACTTTGATTTCTTTCTTTCTAATTTGTATCATGATCTCCTTTGGTTGCTTAATTGCTCTAGTTAGAACTTTGAGTAATATATTGAATAGATAGGGAGAGAGTAGACAGCCTTGTCTAGTCCTTGACTTCAGTGGGATTGTCTCAAGTTTCTCTCCATTTAATTTGATGCTGTCTGTTGGTTTGTTGTATATTGCTATTATTATGGTTAGGTATGTGCCATGACTTTCTGATCTCCAAGACTTTTAACATGAAGGGGTGTTGTATTTTGTCAAAGGCCTTTTCAGCATCTAATGAGATGATTATGTAATTTTTTTCTTTCAGTTTGTTTATATAGTAGATTATGTTGATGGATTTTCATCTATTGAACCATTCCTGCATCCCTGGAATGAAACTTACTTAGTCATGGTGAATGATGGTGTTGATGTGTTCTTGAATTCAGTTTGCAAGGATTTTATTGAGTGTTTTTGCATCAATATTTCATATGCAAAATTGATCTGAAGTTTTCTTTCTTTGTTGGGTCTAAAAACAAACAAACAAACAAACCCAAAAAGCCAAAAACTAAAACCAAAACAAGCCAAAACCAAAAAGCCAAAACCAAAACCAAACCACTACCACCACCACCACCACCATCACCATCACTACCACCACCAAAAACCAAACAAATACCTGATAGTATACTGCATCTTTGGAATGAGGGGCATATTTGTCACAGACAATTGAATTGGAATCATGCGAATATAAGCAGACATAGTGATCTATAAGTGATATGTGAGTAACTTGGATAAGAGGTGGTAACATGTTTCTCTTCTGTCTAGCAGAAGCAATGCAACATAGAATGCATCCATTATGTCATAACCTCTATAGCTCAGGGGATTTTACATATTTGAGTTCTTGGTTTATGGTACCATAAGGATGTTATGAAAGTCATTGGGATATCATCCCATCTTCACTTTGACTAAGAAGATCTCTATCCATGCTCTCTGTATGCAAGGCAGGATGAAATCCTTCGGACATTATACTGAAATTAATTTTGTTTGCTTTTGACCTGATTCCGCCGACCCCATGGGAATACTCACAGCAGGGCTACGCCTGTCCTCTCCCACTGAAGACAGACAAGGCAGTGCAGCTAGGGTAAAGGGATCCAAAGGCAAGCAATAGAATCAGACGCAGTCTCCACTGTAACTGTTAGTGGACCCACATGAAGATCCAGCTGCACTATTGCCAGACTGTCTATGCTTCTCAAGTAATGACACAGAAACTTTTTCTTAATTAAGAGATCCCAGGCCTTTGTGTAGGCTGATTTCCAACTAGCTTTTGATTTAAATTAAGCCATTTATAGTAATCTACATTCTGCCATGTTCCGTCCATCCAATTTCCTCTGTGTCTGGCTGGTGAATCCTCCTTGAACTGATTCTTTCTCAAAGTTTCTATTTCTGCTAGAAGTTCCACCCTTTCTCTCTTGCCTAAGCAATTGGACATTTAGCTCTTTATTAAACCATTCAGAAAGTGTTGGTGGGTGTGTTTATAAGATATGACACAGCCATATGAATAACAATACCAAAGTCAGGCCTCTAATCAGCTCTTTTTCAGTATAAAATACACTGAAGAAGTGATCATCCAACATCCCCCTCCTTTAGTTCAATAAAAATCTCTTTTTCTAATATCAATAAACTATATATGGTGGATTATTCTGATGGATTTTTGTATAGTCAATGATCTCTGCATCCCTGGGATCAAACCTACTTGATCATAATGGATGATGTCTTTGAAGTGTTCTTAGATTCTGTTTCCAAGTATTTTCTTGGGATTCTTCTTGGGAATAGGCTGCTGTTCTCTTAAAATTACTTCCTACTTTCTTGGCATGACAGCATCTTTTAGCATCTAAGAATATTGGGATATTGGCCGAATCCTGGAAGAGCTAACTGTACCATTTGCTGACCAGTGTCAATGTGATGGTAAAATGCAGGGCTTAGCTGCAACAGTCTGTGAGGCTGGACCATTTTAACTAGCCATTCTGAAGTTGTCCTGAAGTTGTAGATTTTTGAGGAAGCAGCTATTGAGGCAGTCTGTGAGGCTGGATCACGTGGGCTATTTGTCTCGTCTTCGTTGGTGTCTGGTCCTTCTGTTCTGAAAAATACATACTTTTAAAGGTAATATACATTCCTTCATTAACACATACATGGAATGTGCAATGTGCATAAATCAGTTAATGATGATTCTCTGCTCTTTGTTTGAAGGTAAATGGCACCAAACTTTGTAAGTCCATTTGGACTGTCTAATCAAATTGTAACATAGATTTCTATCCTTGCCATATAAGAGGATGACATGAAAGAACAGATCCTGAGGATTCTGTAGCCAGCAAGGTTTATTTGCTGTGCATAGACATTCATGTCTCAGTCAGCCCCAGAGCTGTTCCCATGTAGAGCGGTCAGTGTTAATGTCACCTGTTTTGTTATCTTGCATTCTTCTTTATGTCTGCAGCCAAGATTTTCAGGTGATCTCCCCAGCCAAATCTAATCTTTATTAAATTTAAAGGAATCCATAACTTTTCTTTTCCTGTGGAAACAAAGGCAAAACCTCTCTTCCAACTCAGCACATTTTCTGTCTTCTATTCAGAAGTTCAAACAACTATATATATATTATATAACTTTGTATGTTTTATCTTTTAAAATGTATGACTGGATCTTTATATAACTACATGTCTCTTAAGATTTATTATATAGGTCTTTCCATTGCTTGGTTAGAGTTACACCAAGACAGTTTATATTATTTCTTGCTATTGTGAAGGGTACTGTTTCCTTAATTTCTTTTTTTTTTATTGGAAATTTTATTTATTTAAATTTCAAATGATATCCTCTTTCCTGGTTTCCCCTCCAGAAACCCCCTATCCAATCCTCCCTCTACCTACCCCACCCACCCACTCCCACTTCCCCACCCTGACATTCCCCTACACTGGGGCATCGAGCCTTCACAGGACCAAGGGCCTCTCCTCCCATTGATGTCCAACAAAGCCATCCTCTGCAACATATGTGGCTGGAGCCATGGGTCTCTCCATGTGTACTCTTTGGTTGGTGGTTTAGACCCTGGGAACTCTAGGGGGTTTGGTTGGTTGATATTGTTGTTCCTATGGGTTGTAAACCCCTTCAGTTCCTTCAGACATTTCTCTAACTCCTCCATTGGGGACTCTGTGCTCACTCCAATGGTTAGCTGCAAGCATCTGCCTCTGTATTTGTCAGACTTTGGCAGAGCCTCTCAGGAGACAGCTATATCAGGCTTCTTTCAGCAAGCACTTTTTGGCATCCACAGTAGTGTCAGGGGTTGGTGACTGGATACAGGATGGATTCCCAGGTGGGAAAGTCTCTGGATGGCCTTCCCTTCAGTCTCTCCTCTACACCTTGTCTATATATTTGCTCCTGTGAGTATTTTGTTCACCTTTTTAAGAAGGACCTACGCACTCACACATTGGTTTTCCTTCTTCTTAAGCTTCATGTGGTCTGTAACTTGTATCTTGGGCATTCTGAACCTTTGGGCTAATATCTACTTCTCAGTGAGTGTATACCATGTGTGTTCTTTTGTGATTGGGCTACCTCACTCACAATGATACTTTCTAGTTCCATCTATTTGGCTAAGAATTTCATGAATTCATTGTTTTGAATATCTGATTAGTGATCCATTGTGTAAATGTACCACATTTTCTGTATCCATTCCTCTGTTGAAGGACATCTGGGCTCTTTCCAGCTTCTGGCTATTATAAATAAGGCTGCTATGAACATAGTGAAGCATGTGTCTTTAATACATGTTGGAGCATCTTCTGGGTATATGCCAAGGGGTGGAATAGCTGGGTCCTCAGGTAGTATTATGTTCATTTTTCTGAGAGTCCGCCAAACTGATTTCCAGAGAGGTTGTATCACCTTGCATTCCCACCAGCAATGGAGGAGTGTTCCTCTTTCTCCACATCCTCGCCAACATCTGCTATCACCTGAGTTGTTGATCTTAGCCATTCTAACTGGTGTGAGGTGGAATCTCAGGGTTATTTTGATTTGCATTTCCCTGATGACTAAGAATGTTGAACATTTCTTTAGGGGCTTCTCAACCGTTCGAGTTTCCTCGGTTGAGAATTCTCTGTTTAGCTCTGTTCCCCATTTTTTGATAGGGTTATTTGGATCTCTGGAGTCTAGCTTCTTGAGTTCTTGTATATATTGGATATTAGCCCTGTATTGGTCGTAGGATTGGTAAAGATCTTTTCCCAATCTGTAGGTTGCTGTTTTGTCCTATTGACAGTGTCCTTTGCCTTACAGAAGCTTTGCAATTTTATGAGGTCCCATTTGTCAATTCTTGATTTTAGAGCATAAGCTGTTGGTGTTCTATTCAGGAAAATTTCCCCTGTGACTGTGTTTGAGGCTCTTCCCCACTTTCTCCTCTGTTAGTTTCAGCGTATCTGGTTTTATGTGGAGGTCCTTGATCCACTTGCACTTGAGTTTTGAATAATGAGATAGAATGGGTTGATTTGCATTCTTCTACATGCTGACCTCTAGTTGAACCAGTACCATTTGTTGAAAATGTTGTCTCTTTTTCCACTGGATGGTTTTAGCTCCTTTGTCAAAGATCAAGTGACCATAAGTGTGTGGGTTTATTTCTGGGTCTTCAATTCTATTCCATTGATCTACCTGCCTGTCTCTGTACCAATACCATGCAGTTTTTATCACTACTGCTCTGTAATAAAGCTTGATGTCAGGGATGGTGATTCCCCCAGAAGTTCTTTTATTGTTGAGAATAGTTTTTGATATCCTGTTTTTTTTTTTGTTGTTGTTGTTGTTATTCCAAATGAATTTGCAAATTGCTCTTTCTAACTCTATGAAGAATTGAGTTGAAAGTTTGATGGGGATTGCATTGAATCTGTACATTGCTTTTGGCAAGATGGCCATTTTTACTATACTAATCCTGCCAATCCATGAGCACGGGAGATCTTTCCATCATCTTAGATCTTCTTTGATATTTTCCTTCAGAGACTTTACGTTTTTGTTGTACAGATCCTTCACTTGCTTGGTTAGAGTCACAGCAAAGATTTTATATTATTTGTGACTATTGTGAAGGGTGTCACTTCCATAATTTCTTTCTCATCCTGTTTATCCTTTGTGCAGAGGAAGAACACTGATTTGTTGGAGTTACTTTTCTATCCAGCTACTTTGCTAAAGCAGTTTATCAGGTAGAGTTGCTCTCTGGTGGAATTTTTGGGGTCACTTAACTATATGATCATATCATCTGGAAATAGTGACATTTTGACTTCTTCCTTTCCAATTTGTATCCATTTGACCTTCTTTTGTCGTCTAATTGCTCTAGGTAGCACATCAAGTACTATATTGAATAGATAGGGAGAGAGTAGGCAGCCCTTTCTGGAAATGAAACAGAAACACAGTGAAACTAACAGAAGTTATGATCCAAATCGTTTTAACAGAACATTTCATCCTAAAACAAAAGAATATACCTTCTTCTCAGCACTGCATGGTACCTCCTCCAAAACTGACCATATAGTTGGTCACAAAACAGGCCTCAACAGTTACAAGGATATTGAAATAATCCCATGCATCCTATCAGATAGCCATGGATTAAAGCCGGTCTTCAATACCAACAAAGACAATGGAAAGCCCACATACACATGGAAGCTGAACAACACTCTACTCACTGATAACTTGGTCAAGGAAGAAATAAAGAAAGATATTAAAGATTTTTTAGAATTTAATGAAAATGAAGGCACACAATTCCAAAACTTATGGGACACAATGAAAGCAGTGCTAAGAGAAAACTCATAGATCTGAGTGCCTCCAAAAAGAAACTGCAGAGAACATAGACTAGCAGCTTGACAGCACACCTGAAAGCTCTAGAACAAAAAGAAGCAAATACACTCAAGAGGAGTATACAGCAGGAAATAATCAAACTCAGGGTTGAAATCATCCAAGTAGAAACAGAAAGAACTATACAAAGAGTCAACAAAACCAGGAGCTGTTTCTTTGAGAAAATTAACAAGATAGACAAACCTTTAGCCATACTAACCAGAGGGCACAGTGACAGTATCCAAATTAATAAAATCAGAAAGGAAAAGGGAGACATAACTACAGAAACTGAGGAAATTAAAAAAAAATCATCAGATCCTACTACAAAAGCCTATACTCAACAAAATTGCAAAATCTGGATGAAATGGACAAGTTTCTTGACAGATACCAGGTGCCAAAGTTAAATCAGGATCAGATAAACCATCTACAAAAGTCTCATAACCCCTAAAGAAATAGAAGCAGTCCTTAAAAGTCTCCCAACCAAAAAACACCCAGGACCAAATGGGTGTAGTGCCAAATTCTATCAGACCTTCAAAGAAGACCTAATATCAATACTCTGCAAACTATTCCACAAAATAAAAACAGAAGGCATACTACCCAATTCTTTCTATGAAGCCACAATTATGCTTATACTTAAACCATACAAAAACCCAACAAACAAAGAGAACTTCAGACTAATTTCCCTTATGAACATATATGCAAAAATACTCAATAAAATTGTCACAAACAGAATCCACAAACACATCAAAATGATCATTCACCACTATCAAGTAGGCTTCATCCCAGGGATGTGTGGATGGCTCAATAAATGGAACTCCAACAAGGTAATCCACTATATAAACTAACTCAAATAAAAAAATCACATGATCATTTCATTAGATGCTGAAAAAACATTTGACAAAAGTCAACATCTCTTCATGTTAAAAGTCTTGGAAAGATCAGGAATTCAAGGCTCATACTTAAACATAGTGAAAGCAATATAGAGCAAACCAGTACCCAACATCAAAATCAGGGATTAGACAAGGCTACTCTCTCTCTTTCTCTCTCTCTCTCCAATATAGTACTTGAAGTTCTATTGGACAACAAAAGGAGATCAAAGGGATATAAATTGGAAAGGAAGAAGTCAAAATATCATTATTTGCAGATGATACAATAGCATACTTCAGTGACCTCAAAAATTCCACCAGAGAACTGCTACAGCTGATAAAGAACTTCAGCAAAGTGGCTGGATACAAAATTAAGTCAAATAAATCAGTAGCCTTCCTATCTTCCAAGGATAAATTGTCTAAGAAAGAAATTATGGAAATGACACCCTTCACAACAGTCACAAACAATATAAAATACCTTGGTGTGACTCTAACCAAGCAAGTGAAAGATTTGTATGACAAAAACTTCAAGTCTCTGAAGAAAGAAATTGAAGAAGACCTCAGAAGATGGGAAGATCTCCCATGCTCATGGATTGGCAGGATTAATATAGTAAAAATGGCCGTCTTGCCAAAAGCAATGTACAGATTCAATGCAATCCCCATCAAACTTCCAACTCAGTTCTTCATAGACTTAGAAAGAGCAATTGTCAAATTCATTTGGAATAACAACAACAACAACTACAACAAAAAACCCAGGATATCGAAAACTATTCTCAACAATAAAAAACTTCTGGGGGAATCAGCATCCTTGACCTCAAGGTGTACTACAGAGCTAGTGACAAAAACTGCATGTTATTGATACAGAGACAAGCAGTTAGATAAGTGGAATAGAATTGAAGTCCCAGAAATGAGCTCACATACCTATGGTCACTTGATCTTTGACAAAGGAGCTGAAACCACCCAGTGGAAAAAAGACAGCATTTTCAACAAATGGTGGTGGTTTAACTGGCAGTCAACATGTAGAAGAATGCAAATTGATCCATTCTTATTTCCCTATATAAAGCTCAAGTCCAAGTGGATCAAGGACCTCCACATAAAACCAGATACATTGAATCTATTAGAAGAGAAAATGTGGAGAGCCTTGAACACATAGTCACAGGGGAACATTTACTGAGTAGAACATCATTGGCTTATGGTCTAAGATCAAGAATCGACAAGTGGGACCTCATAAAATTGCAAAGCTTTTGTAAAACAACGGATACTGTAAACAGGACAAAATGGCAACCAATAGATGGGAAAAGATCTTTGCCAATCCTACATCTGATAGAAGGCTAATATCCAATATATATGAAGAACTCAAGAAGTTAGACTCAAAAGAATCAAATATCCCTATCAAAAAATGGGGTATAGAGCTAAACAAAGAATGTTCAACTGAGGAATGTCAAATGGCTGAGAAGCACCTAAAGAAATGTTCAATATCTTTCACCATCAGGAAAATGCAAATCAAAACAACCCTGAGATTTCACCTCACACCAGTCAGTATGGCTAAGATCAAAAACTCAGGTGACAGCAGATGTTAGCGAGGATGTGGAGAAAGAGAAACCCTCCTCCATTGCTGGTGGGAATGCAAGCTGGTACAACCACACTGGAAATCAGTTTGGTGGATCCTCAGAAAATTGGACATAGTATTACCTGAGGACCCAGCTATACCACTACTGGGCATATACCCAGAAGACGCTCTAACATGTTATAAGGACAGATGTTCCACTATGTTCATAGAAGCCTTATTTATAATAGCCAGAAGCTGGAAACAATGCAGATGTCCTTCAATAGAGGAATAGATACAGAAAATGTGGGACATTTACACAACGGAATACTACTCAGCTATTAAAAACAACGACTTCATGAAATTCTCAAGCAAATGGATGGAACTAGAAAATATCCTGAGTGATGTAACCCAGTCATAGAAGAACACATATGGTATGTACTCACTGATAACTGGATATTAGTCCAAAAGCTTGGAATAACCAAGATACAATTCACAGACCATTTGACTCTCAAGAAGAAGGAAGACCAAAGTGTGGATACTTCAGTGTTTCTTAGAAGGGGGAACAAAATACTCACTGGAGGAAATATGGAGACAAAGTGTGGAGCAGAGACTGAAGGAAAGGGCATCCAGAGACTGCCCCACCTGGGGATCCATCCTATATACAGTTACCAAAACCAGACATTATTGCAGATGCCGGGAAGTACTTGCTGATGGGAGCCTGATATGGCTGTCTCCTGAGAGGCTCTGCCAGAGCCTGTCAAATACAGAGGTGGATGCTCACAGCCAACCACTGGGCTAAGTGTGGGGTTCACAAAGGAGGAGTTGGAGAAGGGACTGGAAGATCTGAGGTGGTTTGCAGTCCCATGGAGGGAGCAACTGTATCAACTGGCCAGACGCCCTGGAGCTCCTGGGGACTGGACCACCAACCAACACATGGAGGGACCCATGGCTCTGGCTGCATATTTGGCAGAGGTGGTATAGAACTGCCTTTCATGGAGCTGGAGAATTGGCTCAGCGATTAAGAGCATTGGATGCTCTTTTAGAGGACCCATATTCCTAGAATCTGCATGAAGGCTCACAATTGTTACTAACTCCATTTCTAGGGGATACAGTGCCCTTTTCACCATCACACATGTGTGCGCTGCACAAACATACCTGCAGACAAAACACCCATAAACACACAATACATTTAAAAATTAAAAAATGAATTTTGCATTTTATGGTGGGTAAACATTTTTAATATTCAAAAGCTACCCTGTCTATTTGTGTTTTTCAGTTGAGAATTCTCCATCATCATTCTTAGTGCATTTTAAAATTTGGTTTCAAATTTACCTTTTGGGTTCGTTATATATGATGGATGTGAATTATTAGTCAAATGGATAGCTGACTAAGGTTCTTTCCTATTCTGTAAGTTATCTCTTCAATCAAATAACACTTTGCTGTGCTGTAAAGAATTGTTTTCATTTTATGACATTTCATTCCCATTTCTTAGCCTTAACTCCAGAGTGACATGGATCCTTTTAGTATGTTGTACTTTCTTTTTTAGTCAATTCTCAGAAATTTTTAAAAATTTCCTTCTCAGTTTTATCAACAATCTCATCACCACGCTGTGGTGTGTGGTTTAGTCTCTATGAATTTGTGTGCTTTCTGTGGTTGTTCTTGCTGTTGATTTCTAGGGTATTTTTAGTTTTTGTCAGATAGACTATAAGAAGTTACATCATTTTCTTGTCATTCTTGAGACTTGCTTTCTGTCCAGTAGTAATGTATTCTGAATGTACTTCAGAGAAAGCTATGTGGGCTGCATAAAAGACTATGCATTCTGCAGTGCTTGAGTGCAGTGTCCTGTGGATGTAAGATGTCATTTAACGTCTGCATTTATTTTTACTATAGATGGCCTGTCTATTGGTCAGGGTGGAGTATTGAAATAACCTCTTATTACTGTATTGTGGTTAATATGAGGCTCAATATATACTGGAATAGGCTCTATGAAATTAGGGGCACTTGAGTTGAATGCATACATCATTAGAATTGTAACACACTATTAATGAATGTTTGCTTAATCAAGAAGAAGAGCGCTTCTTTTTCTCATATGAATAGTTTTGTTTTAAAGTCTATTTTGTTAGGGATGGCACTGCATTTTTCTTTCCTAGTTCTATTTGCTCTGAATTACTTTCACACCTCTCTCATTGAAGTTATTTGTCTAGTTTTGATGGTGAGGTATGTTTGTCAAAGGCAGCGAGTAGAGAGCTTGTTTTTCCTTTTCAATATTAGTTATCATATATGTTTACCACACATGTCTGTTAGTGCCAACATGCATGTGTCACAATATGCTTGTAAAAATTAGAAGGCAAATCAGAAGGCAAATTAGCACCATTGCTTACTGCCTTCTGTCTTGAGGCTGGCAATCTCTTGTTGTCTTTGCCACTTCTGAGCACTTCCAACTAGCAACTTATGATCTTCTGGGTAATTCTCATACATCTCCCTCCAATTTCATAGTAGGAGCACTGGAATTAGATATGCACATTGATACATCTGGCTTTTTAATGTGAATCCTGAGGATTGACCTCAGTTCATCAGGCTGGTATGGCCAAGAGCTTTTGCCTGATGAACCTTTCTGCCAGCCTCTGGTTGCTATTGTTTTACTTAAAAGTACACTTATTTATGTGTATGCTTATATAGGAAGTTTGGGCAGAGATTTGGGAGTGATTATTTGTTTACCAGTGCACATGTGTGCAGGTCAGAGGAAAATATATGGAATTCAGTTCTCTCTTTCCAGTATGTGTGTCTTCCACATCAAACTCAGGTTTAGTGGCAAGTACTTTATTTCACCTGTGGAACGTCTTGCTGGTCACTAATTGATGGTTTTAATCAGAAGATTCTCTGCAAATATCTGCTTTGGAACACTAAACAGTGGGAAGGCAGTGAACCACGGAGTTGGGTTGGGAAATGTTTTGCTTACTCCTAGCCAGACTTTTCTTGAATCAGATACATGGCATATCATACTTGAAGGGTCAGAATATTCGGATTGTGTAACCCACGTCAGACCTCTTTCTGGGAGCCACAGTTGTTAGGACACTGTGAATCCGTGATCCTGGTGTTCTGTAGAAGTCTTTTTCTCAGATTTTCCTTGGAAGGTTAGGAGAAATTTTTCAATCTTTTTGTCTCCCTGGAGCAGAACTTTCTGCCTCTCATTGACTGACTCAGGTGGAGTGCTGAGAAACTGGTCAGGTGACTGTGTCAGGTATACTCTGAAAGGAGAGAGTGAAGGCAGCTGTCAGTAAAACCAGATCCAGTGCTCGTCCCACAGGTTCTGAAGTAAGGTCCTCAGGACAGCAGCACCTAGGGCCTGTGAATCATGTCTGTTTTGTGGCTGGTGCTGCTAGGAGTGCTGATCACATTCTTCCTGGGAGTCTTTGTATGGGTTTTCATCCAGCATCTTCTCACTATTGAAATTCCATCAACCCTGAAGCATCCAGTCAAGTTAAGGATTTTGCATTTCATTTTACCGTACCTGATAACTTTGGTGAGTCTTCCCTTGGGCCCCACCATGAATTGGTGGGTGCTCCTTGTTTCTTACTTTTTTCCTCTCATTTTTCTCTCTTGATTCTCAAGATTCTTCTAAGACTGGTTTGGGGAAGTCTCTTATATCCTACTCCTTTCCTCATTTATTTATTTATTTATTTATTTATTTATTTATTTATTTATTTTACAATCCAGCCATTGCCCGCTCCCATAGTTCCTCATCCCATTCTTCCTTGCCCCTGTCTCTGAGAGGATGCTCCCACCTCCCTGGGGCCTCAAGGCTTTCAAGGATTAGGGACATCTTGTCCCACTGAGGCCAGACAAGACAGTTCTTTGCTATTTATGTGTTAGGGGCCTTGGACCGGCTTGTGTGTGGCTCAATGGGGAGAGGGAATTCAAAGAGGCCTCCCCTTTTATTGCCTATGCGTTTCCCCATCTTCTTTACTTTCTCCCTTTCTTTCTCTCCCCCCTTCAACTTTCTATTTTTCTTTTCCATTGAGGTAGCAGCTCCCAATGTAGTCTAGCCTGGCCTTGGACCTATACTTGCCATCCCTACCTCATCTCCTGAGGACTGAAACTAGAAGGAATATCACTACTCTTGTCTATGAAGCTCTTTTCTCTGGACTAAGAACATAATTTCAGACCCAGTTGCTGCACATTAAAGCCTAGTAGATCTAAAAGCACCTTCAGCTACAGCCTCCTCTCTCCTAATTTTTCCATGTCTTTGTCTCCAGACGATTTCCTTTCATCCATATGAAACTGTGAGGATATAGGTTAATTTACTCAGCTGTGTCTCAAGCGTAGATCAGGCTGTCTTTCATGACATCTATGTGATGGATTTATCCAGCCCTCCAGTGTAGTTGCACTGGACAGTTGTGCTTTGAGATGGCCAACTGGGTTGGGGTTATCGCTTCTGTGTTGGGGACAGGGAACAGCACATGCTGAGAAGTACAACAGATGTGGAAAATATAGTTTGGTCTAGATGAGAAGTATGCTGTAGGATTCAGTTCTGATGTTTCAATTCTATGAGGAATCCTACTAGTAGCCAGAAAGTTTACAGTGATTACCTCAGAAGACAGCTGATGAGAACTGCAAGGGCAATTATGACAAGTGTTCAGCCAGCCTGTCTGGACAGCGTTGATGGCATGTTTTCACTGGCTTAATAGCCCTTGGTTACCTTCTCTTTGCTTCAGAGTTCTTATCAGATATGAAGCAATGACATCTGAATCACCAGGTTGGTGAAAGCATAAAATGGCCCTTGATAAGACTTCACAGGTTTTGATAAGTGATAAAAAGTTACATTCCTCTACTGTGAAGATTTTCTACCATTACCAATGGGTCACTTTTGAGGAACAAGCAAGGGTTACAGGCTAATGTGAGTTTCTGGCACTACAAATGAGGACCTTGGCTCTCCCAAAGCACAGAAATATGTGGGACTTTCTAACCTTACAGCTTCAGTATAGAAATAGCCCCTAAGCGAATTACCTGCTGATGCTGGCTTGTTACATGTGCTCCCAGAAACTGTACCTTTTAGAAAAACAGGCCTCCAAAGGATATCATCAAAACAGGGCATATTAAGTTGCAATAAGACTAGGCACATAGAGCCGGGTGGTGGTGGCACACGCCTTTAATCCCAGCACACGGGAGGCAGGTGGATTTCTGAGTTCGAGGCCAGCCTGGTTTACAGAGTGAGTTCCAGGCCAGCTAGGGCTATACAGAGAAACCCTGTCTCGAAAAAACAAAACAAACAAATAAACAAAAAAAGACTAGGCACATCCCTTCATAGTAATGCTGGACAAGGCAACCCAGTAGGAGGAAAAAGGTCCTCAAAACAGACAAAGACTCAGACAGCCCCTGTTACCAATTTTAGGAGTTCCACAAAACAACTAAACTATACAACTGAAACATATATACAGACTCATACAAGCTCCCTGACTGTCAAACCAGTCTCTCATAGTCTGTACGAGGCCTGGTTAGTTAATTCTGTGGCTTTTTTTGGTGTTCTTGGTTCTTCTGGCTCCTGTAATCCTTCCTCTATTCATCAGGATTCCCTGAACTTTGCCTAATCTTTGTGGGTCTCTGTCTGTTTGCTTCAGTTGCTGGATGAGGCCTTTCTGGTGACAATTATGCTAGGCTCTGATCTTTGAGTGTATCATAGTATCAATAAGAATAATTTCCTTGATCCCCTCCTCCCCTTTGTTTTTCATCACAGAAGCTGTAGTGTGTCACAGTGTGACCCACATTATACACATCACATATCTTCACTTGCCAATGTTCATTGCAACGAGCTATTGGTCTGGTTTGACATCTTTGGCTTTTATCACATGAACGTTGGATCCTCACTGGGATACCTCCTGATTATCCTGTTGTTACCCTGGGTCATGGAGATCCTGCAGCTTTGGGTCAGCAGGACCAGGCTCTTCGCATACTCCAACAGTTCAAAGTGCTGGATCTGGGCCTGGTTGGTAGCTGAGCTGGTCAGTATGCTGGCCTTCCCTTATCTGCACCACCAGGGAGAGCTCTCCAGCACTGTTCTAGCTACCCAATCCAGACATTTGCTGGAGGAAGAGTCAGGTCTCCTGCTCTTGTGTCCTTGGGACCAGGTCACCCACACCTAAGCCTTCAGAGCCAGCTTCTCTGTGCTCCCTAGTCAAGGCACAGGGCTCACTCTCTCAAGTGTTGCAACTGTTTCTCCTACTCTCACACTCTTGGTGCTGGCTTTTCTGTGCCTTCACCACCAGGGCCAGCTCCACTGTGTTGTCTAGGTGAGGTGCAGGGCCTGCTCCTCTGAATGCTATAGCCAGTGAAGGGCAGGGATTGCTTTCCCACTTTGATGCACTTGGGGCCAGCTCTCCTGACTGCCACAGGTGGTGAGGGTTGGGGAGAGGGGAGTCATCATCTCTGCATCAGCACTACCTCATGGCAGACTAATAGCAGGGACAGCTCTTCTACACTCATGCCCTGGAGCTAGGTCACCTGTGCTCCAGTCACCAAGGCCAGCTCCACTGTACTGCCTGGGTGAGGTGCAGGGCCCAGTCTTCCAGATGCTGCTACAGGTGAGAGATGGGACCACTCTCCAGAGTGCTGCAGCCAGAGAGGGGTGGGGCCAGTTCTGCACAGCCTTTGGATTTCTGTGTTGTCCCAGGTGCCCACCCAATCCATGGATGTCCTCATGGTCTATAGTGGTAATATGAAGCATTGACATCTACACTGACCCCTGACACAGTATGGTCATGGACTCAGAGATAGCCATCAAAAGCAGCATGGGCTGGGACTTCACAATGGCTTCATGTGTCAGGGATGGCTATTCATAACAGGTTATTCTTCTCCACCCTCATATATCCAGTTCTATCTCTCTTCAGAATGCTCAAATTGTTCTGCTTCTCTTTAGCTCTCATTTGTCTACCACATACTTGCACACTGTGGTGACTACTACTTCATGTGGGCCATGTGGATGGTAGGACTCTGGGTAACTTACTCTGCTCATGCTACATAGTATGACAGCTAGCAGGTCTCTAGGTGCCTACAACCTACCCACGTGGCATGGTAGCAGGAAGGTCTTACTTCTCCCACACCATATGATGGGGCAGCATTTGGTACTCTAGCGTGCAGGGACCACATATGAGCAGGGCTTTTGAATGCAGTTCCCCCCAGTAACACACATAGCACTTTCTTGTACCATGAAAGATAGCTAGTAAGGAGAGAACTTCCACTTCCATCCCAATTTTATTTCTCTATATGCTACAACCGGACCATGTGGTCTTTTTAGCAATAGTCTTACTATCTAGGCCCGGCATGTATCCAACAGCAGCGGTAAGAGCTTTTATGTTTTATGGGCCTCACGTTCCTCCCTGGCCAACAACTTGTAGGGAGGCAATCCATTCCTGGAACCGGGGGTTTTTAATTTAGTGAATTTGTAAGCTCTGGCAATGCCCTTTTCACCCCCGAAGGTAGCATCTTGTACTTAAGCTCTTGAACGGTTGTTTTAATAATCTATTAAAAATTCATGGGCTGGGGAGATGGCTCAGCAGATAAGAACATTCAATTCCCAGGAACCACATGGTGGCTCACAACCATCTGTAATGGGATCCAATGCCCTCTTGTGGCCTGCAGGTGTACATGCAGACAGAGCACTCGTTCATAAAAATAAATAATGAAAAAGAATTCATACAGGCCCAGTCAGACTGTTTGGTAGGGGGACGTGTCATTAAACCTGCTTGTGTTCACCCCAGCTTGGCACTTTGTCAAATGACAAGACGACTCTTGTCACTGTCGATGCTCTGTGGGTGCTCACACTTAAAACGGAGATGCGTGAGATGCTTCAAGGAGGCTTTGATGCATATAGGCTTAGATGGAAGTGCTCACAAGAATCTTGTGATATGCAGGGCAGTGCAGTGGTGGCGCACGCCTTTAGTCTCAGCATTTGGGAGGCATAGGCAGGTGATTTTCTGAGTTCGAGGCCAGCCTGGTCTACAGAGGGAGTTCCAGGACAGCCAGGGCTACACAGAGAAACCCTGTCTCGAAAAACCAAAAACCACAAAACATCATCATCAACAACAACAACAACAACAACAACAACAACAACGAGTCTTATGATAGTGTCCACATGGGCTGGGCATATTTTCATTACTTTTTGGAACTCATAGACTCTCTACAGTATACTTGCTAGTCATGACTTATCTATATGCCCATCCACATCTGTTCTCCACCTAGGGGTAAAGGTGCACACAGCAGTTTAGCCTATCCTACGATTATGTAAGACTTCAAAAAATCTGATCTCGGCATTATTAAAAAGTATTTTGTGCTGTCTGTCCCAGTTCCATATTGTTCCCCTCTTTATCAAGTTAGTTGTACAGTGGGTGGGCAACATGGCAAGGTGGAGTGTGAAAACTTGCCGGTATCCCAGGAGTTCAAGAATAGCTGCAACTCTTTTACATTTGTAGACACTAGGTGTTGTAGAATGTTCTTAATTATTTTGTCAGGCATCATATTTCTCTTACTGGACCACTGCAGATTCCAGGTATTTTACTACAGTGCCTGGTCCTTGTACCCTGTGTGGATTGATCTCTCTTCCTCCATCCTCATGTCTTTAGGTGCACCTACATGCCATTTAGATGCTTTTCTAAGTTTGTAGAATACTAAGAGATCATTAATCTAACATCTATGCCATTGAGTGGTGTTTTTTTGTTTTGTTTTGTTTTTCCAGAGGATTAGTAGGGCAATAAAAGATGGTCCCGGGTCACCATCCCATGACAAATAGTAGGACTATGAAGGTTCCTGTAGGGTGTGATTCTCAGGGTCTACTGTTGATGGTTCCAGGTGAATGAAAATTGGTTTTGAGATACAGGAACTCAGAGAATGCTGAAATGCTAAAAAAGAATAAAAAATAAATAAATAAATTACAGGAATAGGTCTAATAGTATGAAAATGTTTTATCACTTGTCTTAATTATCTGGATCTCTCATTTTGAGTCGCCTCCATGGGGTCTTTGTCCATTTTCTCACTTCTCTGGGCTTGGTGGGACCACCTCAAGCTGGTAGATTTAGCTTGAGCCAAGGAAAATGGCTGTACACGTTATTGGAGTTTGGGAAAGTATTGATAATGATACCAGCAATGGACCATCTTATGTTACCTGTTTGTTAGTACAAAAACCAAGCATGATTATGTTCATAAGT
>JADRCH010000335.1:694052-714054 GCA_019843965.1 Rhynchomys soricoides
TCCATCCATCCATCCATCCATCCATCCATCCATCCATCCATCCATCCAATGTGTCTGTTTGTCTATATGTTTGTGTGTGTGTGTGTGTGTGTGTGTATACATATCTCCATCCAAATGTATTTGTCTGTCTGTCTATATGTTTGAATGCACATGTGTCTGTGCATGTTTGCCTGTACAAAGCATCTTAATTCTTTTCCTTTCCTTCCTTTCTGGTTCACAAAGAGTTAACAGGCTTAGCCAGAGAGACTTCTGACTGACTCACCAAAGAAAGGAGCACTAGCAATAAATCCTTTCACATAATGCCCTGCTATTTTATGATGAGGTGCTAAACAGTTTCTGGCCTCAAAGGAACCCAAACAGGCAGGTCAGCTAACACAGGAAATGACTTAGACTTAAGACAGGTAAATGTTTTATTATTGTACAGCAACCTTAAATATCTCCTAAGACCAAGTCTTACCCCTGCTGACAATCTTCCCTCTCCACTGCATCAAGAAGAACCAAACAAGAAAAAAGAACCACCAGGGCTACCCCCTTCTATCCCCAGTTGTTCAGGAGCCACATCAGGACAACGCTGCACATCTGCTACATATGTGAACAGAGGCCTAGGTCTAGCTTGTGTATGCCCTTTGGTTGGTGGTTCAGACTTTGAGAGCCCCAAAGGTCCACATTAGTTGACTCTGTTAGTCTTCCTGTGCAGTTCCTACACTCCTTCTATTCTTCCATAAGAATTCCCAAGCTCCATCCACTCTTTGGCTGTGGGTGTCTGTATCTGTCTGAGTCAGCTTCTGGATGGAGCCTCTAAGAGAACAGCATGCTCCTCTCTGCAAGCATAACATAGTATTATTAATAGTGTTGGGAACTGGTTCTTTCCCATGGGATAGGGCTCAAGTTGGGCCAGTTATTTGTTGGCCATTCTCTCAGTCTGCTCTCTCCCCTGTGCCTACATTATTTGTAGACAGGATAAATTTTGGGCTGAAAATTTTGTGGGTGTGTTGGTGTCTCTATCACTCCACTGGTGTTCCTCTCTGTCTACAGAGGTAGGCCTCTTCAGGTTCCATATCCCCCATGTAGTGAGTCATGGCTAAGGCCACCCTCATTGATTCTTGGGCAGCTCCCTTATCCCAGGTCTCTATCTCATTCTGGAGATGCCCCACACCTCCTCACCCCCGTCAGTTGCTGATTTCCATTCATTTTCATGGCCATCTAACCATCTCTCCTATCTTTTCCCACACCTGATCCTGAATCCCCAATTCCACTACCCATTTCCCCTCCCTCCCAGTTCCTTCTCTTCATCTGCCTCTCATGACTATTTTATTCTTCATTCTAAGTGATATTTAAACTTCCTCACTTGGGTCTTCCTTATTGTTTATTTTTCTGGGGTCTGTGGAATGTAACATGGTACCTGTATTTTATGGCTAATATCCATTTATAAGTAAGTAGATACCATGCATGTCTTTTTGGAGCTGGGTTACCTCACTCAGGATGATATTCTCAAGTTCCATCCATTTGCCTGAAAAATTCATGGTGTCTTGGTTTTTAATAACTGAGTAGTATTCCATTGTGTAGATGTACCATATTTTCTTTATCCACTCTTTAGTTGAAGGACATTTAAGTTGTTTCCCGTTTTTGGCTATAACAAATAAAGTTGCTATGAACACAGATGAACAAGTGTCTTTGTGAGACATTGGAGCATCTTTTGAGTATTTCCAGGAGTGGAATAGCTAGGTCTTGAGGTAAAACTATTCCCAGTTTTCTGAGAAAACACCAAATTGGTTTCCAAAGTGGTTGTGCAAGTTCATACTCCTCTCAACAATGTAGAAGTGTTCCCTTTGCTCTCCATCTTTGCCAGTATGTGCTATCTCTTGAGTTTTTGATATTAGCCCATCTGATAGATGAAAGATTGAACTTCACAGTTGTTTTGATTTACATTTCCCTGATCACCAAGGACTTTGAACATTTCTTTAAGTGTGTCTCAGCCATTTGAGGTTTCTCTGTTGAGAATTCTCTGTTTAGTTATATACCACATTTTTAATTGGGTCATTTGAGTTATTGGTGTCTAGCTTCTTGATTTCTTTGTAAATTGTGGACATTAGCCCTTTGTCTGATGTAGGGTTGGTGAAGATCCTTTCCCAATCGATGGGTTGCCAATTTCTCCTGTTGAGAGTATCCTTTGTCTTACAAAAGCTTTGCAGTTTCTTGAAGTCCATTTATCAATTGTTGATCTTAGAGCCTGAACCATTGGTGTTCTGTTCAGGAAGTTGTCTCCTGTACCAATGTGTTCAAGGGTATTTCCTATTTTCTTTTTTATGAGATTCAGTGTACTCAGTTTTAGTTGAGGTCCTTGATCTACTGGATGAGTTTTGTGCAGTGTAATAATTATGGATCTATTTTCATTCTTCTATAGGTAGACATTCAGTTAGACCAGCATCATTTGTTGAAGATGCTTTCATTTTTCTATTGCATGGTTTTGGCTTCTTTATCAAACTCAAGTATCCATAGGTATGTGGATTTATTTCTGAGACTTTGATTCAATTCCATTGATCAACTTGTCAATTTCTGTACCAATACCATGTAGTTTTCCTCACTATTGCTCTGTAGTACAGCTTGAGGTCATGGATAGTGATTCCTCCTGAAGTTCTTTTATTGTTCAGGATTGTATTGGCTGTTCTGTTTTTATTTTAAATATTTATTTTTTTTACACTCCACATTTTATCCCCCTCCCAGTCCACCCTTTGACAGTTCCACATCCCATACCTTCTCTCCCCTCCACCCCTGTCTCCACAAGGATGTCCCTACTCCCTCACCCACCTCCCCAAAACAGCCCCCCTCACCAGACCTCCCCACTCCCTGGAGCCTCCAGTCTCTTGAAGGTTAGGTGTATTTCCTCTGAGTCCAGACCCAGCAGTCCTCTGCTATATATGTGATGGGGGCTTCATATCAGCTGGTGTATGCTGCCTGGTTGGTGGTCCAGTATCTGAAAGATCTCAGGGGTTCAGGTTAGTTGAGACTGCTGCTGCTCCTACAGGGTTGCCCTCCTCCTTAGTTTCCTCCAACTTTTCCCTAATTCAACCACAGATTTCCTAATTCACCAGCTTCTATCCATTGGTTGGGTGTACATATCTGCATCTGACTCAGCTGCTTGTTGGGCCTTTCGGAGGGCAGTCCTGATAGGCCCCTTTTTGTGAGCACACCATAGCATCAGTAACATTGTCAGGCCTTGGGGCCTCCCCTTGAGCTGGATCCAACTTTGGGCCTGTTGCTGGATCTCCTTTTCCTCAGCCTCTTCCTCATTTTTGTCCCTGCAGTTCTTTCAGACAAGAACATTTATGGGTCAGAGTTTTTGACTGTGGGATGGCAACCCCATCCCTCCACTTGATGTCCTGTCTTTCGACTGGAGGTGGGCTCTACAAGTTCCCTCTCTCCACTGTAGGACATTTCATCTAAGGTCAGTCCCTTTGAATCCTGAGAGTCTCTCACCTCCCCAGTCTCTGGTACATTTTAGAGGGTCCCCCCACTTCCTACCTCCCCAGGTTGCCTGTTCCCATTCTTTCTGCTGGCCCTCAGGGCTTCAGCCCTTTCTCCCAACCCAATACCTGATCATGTTCCCCTCTTCCTCTCCCTCTCCCCTTTCCCACCCAAGACTCTCCCTCCTTCCTCCCTCCTATGATTGCTTTCTTCTCCCTCTCAAGTGGGATTGAGGTGTCTTTACTTGGGCCCTTCAGCTTGTAGACCCTTTTGAGTTCTGTGAACTGTATCCTGGGTATTGTGTACTTTTTTTTGGCTAAAATCCACTTATTAATGAGTACATACCATGTATGTCCTTTTGGGTTTGATTTACCTCACTCAGGATGATATTTTCTATTTCCACCCATTTGCCTGCAAAACTCAGGATGTCCTTATTCTTAATAGCTGAGTAGTATTCCATCATGTAAACAAACCACATTTTCTGTATCTATTTGATTCTTCTGTTGTGGGACATCTGGGTTGTTTCTAGCTTCTAGCTATCACAAACAAGGCTGCTATGAACATAGTGGAACATGTACCCCTGTGGCATGGTGGGCCATCTTTTGGGTATGTGACCAAGTGTGGTATAACTGGATCTTCAGGTAGATCTATTTCCAATTCTCTGCATAACCTCCGGATTGATTTCCAGAGTGGTTTTACCAGTTTGCAATCTCACCAGCAGAGGAGGAGTATTCCTCTTACTCCACATCTTTGCCAAAATGCTGGATCCTGTTTTTGTATCTAGTCTGTTAGTCTATGTCTTTTTATAGATGAGTTGAGTCCATTAATATTGAGAGATATTAAAAACAGATAATTGTTAGTTCTTGTTATGTTTGTTTTTGTAGGTAGAATTACATGCATGTGATTCTCTCCTTTTGGCTTTGTTGTGAGATGATTAATATCTTGTCTTTTTGTTGGTGTAGGTACCCTCCTTGTGTTGGAGTGTTCCTTCTAGAATCCTCTGTAGGGCAGGATTAGTAGATAGATACTGTTTGAATTTAGTTTTGTCCTGGAATATTTTGTTTTCTCCATGTATGCTGATATAGAATTTTGCTGGGCATAGTACCCTTGGCTGGTATTTGTGTTCTCTTACCAGGCTCTTCTGGCTTTTAGTGTTTCTGTTGAGAAGTCTGGTGTAAGACTGATAGATCTGCCTTTTTACAATACTTGGCCCTTTTCCCTTGGAGCTTTTAATATTCTTTCTTTGTTCTGTGCATTTAGTGTTTTGATTATTATGTGACGAGAGGATTTTCTTTTCTGGTCCTATTTATTTGGTGTCCTATAGGTTTCTTGTACATTTATGGCCATCTCTTTCTTTAGGTTGAGGAAGTTTTCTTCTATGATTTTGTTGAAGATCTTTTCAGGTCCTTTGATGTGGGAATCTTCGTTCTCCTCTATTCCAATTATTCTTATGTTTGGGTTTTTCATTGTGTCCTGGGTTTCCTGGATGTTTTAGGTTAGGTGTTTTTTATGTTTTGTATTTTCTTTGACAGTTGTGTCAATATTTTCTAAGGTATCTTCTATGCCTGAGAGTCTCTCTTCAATCTTTTGTATTCTGTTAGTGATACTTACATCTGTAATTGCTGACCTCTTTCCTAGGTTTTCCATTTCCAGGTTTGCTTCCATTTTTGGTTTCTTTATTGTTTCTACTTTCTCTTTTAGGCCTTGGACCACTTTATTCAATTCCTTCATCTGTTTGATTATGTTTTCCTGTATTTCTTTAAGGGATTTATTTGTTCCCTCTTTAAGGGCTTCTACCTCTTTACCTGTGTTTTCCTGTATTTCTTTCAAAGTATTTAAAGATAATCTTCATGAGATAGGATTTTAGGTCAGCTTTCTGATTTTCATGTTTGTTGGTGTATCCAGGGCTTGTTGTGGTAGGAGAATTGGGTTCTGATGATGCCCACATATATTGGCTTCTGTTGCTTATGATCTTGTGCTTGCCTCTCATCATCTGGTTATCCCTGGTGTTTGCTGGTCTGAGTGTCTCTGTCTGGAGCCTGCCTCTTTTGTTCCTGGGTTGTTTCAGATCTCCTTGTAAGCCTGCGGCTGTGGCTGTAGCAGAGGGTCTTTTGACTGTTGGGCTTTCAGAGGGGCAGAAAAGCTGCTGATCTGTTGCTCTGGCTTCAGTAGATCTCCTGGGAGGCCTTCAGACTGTTGGGTCTTCATAGGGGCAGAGGAGCTGCTGATCTGTTGTCCTGACTGCAGCAGATCTCCTGGGAGGCCTTCAGACTGTTGGGTCTTCATAGGGGCAGAGGAGCTGCTGATCTGTTGTCCTGTGTGAAGCTGTTCTCCAAGGGGGCCTATGGGCTGTGGTTTCTGTTTCCCTGTGTATAGCAGAACTCCAGGGAGGCTTTCAGTCTGTTGAGTCAGTTGCCCTGCATGCCATGGTGGCTTTGGGAGGTCTTCAGACTGTAGTGTTGATTTCCCAGTTTCCTTGTGTGTAGAGGAACTCCTGAGATGCCTTCAAGCTGTGGCATCTTTAGGGGAGCATACAAGCTGGCAATCAGTTGTCCAATTGCCCTGTGTGCAGCAGATCTCCTGGGATGTGTTTAAGCTGTGGTGTCTTCAGGAGAACAGATCAGCTGGAAGTCTGCCCTGGCAGAAGGCAACAGCCAGAAGGAGAGTGGAATTCAAGGGTCAGGGATTTTGGGGGTGCTGGGTCCTGAGTCCACTAGGCTCCCAGTAGCAGTTGTAGGACTTTGGGAGAGTGTTTACCAGTTGCCCTGTGTGCAGCAATCTCCTGGGATGCTTCAGGCTATGGTGTCTTCAGGGGAGCAGACTAGCTGGGAGTCTGCCCCAGCAGAAGGCAGTAGCTGGAAAGGAAGTGGAATTCAAGGGGTGGGGGTTTTGGTGGGATGATGGGTCCAGAGTCCACTGGGCTCCCAGCAACAGCTGTGGGACTTCAGGAGGGTTCTTTCCAGTTACCCTGTGTGCAGCAGATCTCCTGGGATGCCTCAGGCTGTGATGTCTTCAGGGGAGTACCCCTTTACTGATTTTAATATTCTTTCTTTCTTCTGTAAATTTTGTGTTTTGATTATTATATGCTGGGAGGATGTTTTTGTTTTGTCCCCATCTGGTTGGTGTTCTATAAGTTTCTCATATGTTTATAGGGGTTTCTTTCTTTAGGTTGGGAAAATTTTCTTGTATAATTTTGTCTAAAATATTTTCTGAGCCTTGTACCTGGGACTCTTCATCTTCTTCTATTCCTATTGTTCTTAGGTTAGATCTTTTCCAAGATTTCCTGGGTGTTTTGTGTCCAGAATTTTTTAGATCTAACATTTTCTTGGACTGATGTATCATTTTTTTTCTATTGTATCTTCTATGCCTGAGATTCTCTTTTCCATCTTCTGTATTCTGTTTGTGATGCTTGTATCTGTTGTTCCTGTTCTCTTCCCTAGGTTTTCCATCTCTTCTATTTCCTCAGTTTATGTTTTCTTTATTGCTTCTATTTCCACTTTCAGGTCTTGCATGGTTTTATTTGTTTCTCTCCCTTGTTCAATTGTATTTTCCTGTATGTCTTTAAGGGATGTAATTGGTTTCTTTTTTAAAGACCTCTGTATAATTGTATTTACCAGTATTTCTTTAATGGATGTATTTATTTCCTCTTTAAAAGCCTCTATTATTTTTATAAGATTGGATTTAAGGTGGTGTGTGTGTGTGTGTGTGTGTGTGTGTGTGTGTGTGTGTTTTGGTTGTGCTACGATATCCAGGGCTTGCTGTAGTTGTATAGTTGTGCTTTGGATGTGTCATATTGTCCTGCTTCTTGTTGATTGTGTGCTTTTGAGGGACTTTAGCCATATGGATTGTTTTGGTCCCTGGATGATCTTGTAGTAGGTACTGGGAAGAGGGTGAACCTTGATCCTGGTGTGGCAGGCCTCTGAGAGGGCTCAGAGAACAGGAGGCTGGGTGGCAAAGGGAAGCTTACCTGTATGGTTCAGGAGTCTGACAGAATTTGAGGAAAGGCAGCAGGAAAATGGAGGTACCACTGGAATGGCATCAGATTTTCTTAAAGAGAGGATGGGTCCAGAGCTTGGGGCTCATCTCAATCAGTGCATTGTAGTTTATATAGCAATGTTTCCTAAATGGTCTGAGTCCAGATATGGGCAGCAATGTCACAGTGGGGCTGTCTTGGCACTATATTCCTTCCTTCCCTCACCAATTATAGTAGTAAACATCTCTGTCTTTTGATAAGACTCTCAAATTCATGCACTTTCCTCAGCTTGAGTGGCTCATGGTGGAGAAAACAAACTCACTTTATTTCCTTCTTTGTTAAACCCAAAATATAGTGCTCTGGCTCTACTTCTCAGTTTTTGCTGTAGTGTTATCTTCTTACTAGAAGGATCCTTGCAAACACACGTAAGAGCTTGTCACTAGCCTTTTCCATATCTCTGAATGACATTCCTAGTATTATCAACTGTGTCTCTTCCTGTCCTTAATATGCTGTTGCTACTGAACTTCTCTAAAGTTCAGAGAGAAGGTGTCATCGCTGGGTCCACCAAGGTGGCAGCTGTCCCTGTCTTTGTGGTGGAATGTACTTGGTTCTTGTTACAACTATTAACAGTGTGTCTTCTCTTACAGATGTTTACCATGGCCTGGGCAACTTCTTCGCCCGTGAGACAGACTCAGTGGTCCTTTTGGTGGGGTGAGTGGCCTGATGTAGTTGGTGATTTATTAACAGAATAGAGTGTTTGTCAGGGGATTTCTTTTCAACTGGAGAGCAGAGAAAGTTGCTCTTGCACTCACACCCTGCAAAATAACAGTAGCCTGCATAGATCTGCATTGCTGTGCAGTACATGAAATAGTGTAGTAGAGAGAATATGAATTAGAGAGCCCTATGTGCCTATGTAGAGTTATTTAGCCATAAAGTAAATAAACCTGAAGAACACACAATATCATGAAGGAACCTAGATAGTGTAAAGTCATGGATAAGACTTAGCTAAAACCTCATACACAGGGTGAAATTTATTTGTGAAGGTAATTAAAATGGAATGGTTACATTCTAGGAATACATATAAACCTATGAAACACTTAAGGAAGAGCAGAGATGATAGACACATCTTAGCCTGGCCTTCCTCTGAGTGGAGGAGTAGTATTAGATTATGTAATGTTGTGGAGTGGGCAGAGCAGGCTGAAAGTCAAGTTGAAGATGGAGGTTTCTGTGCTGTTGCTTTGGAAGGCATTCAGTTTTCCTCTGCTGACGTGCTCTCATCTTCACTACTGTCTTTCAGTGCTTCTGGCAGTTTCTGCAAGTTTGCCACTGTTGCTGTAAAGGTTTCTGGCTGCTTCTTTTCCCATCAGCCATCTTTGGTTCTCATGGTTCTAATTTCACTACTTGTGTGGATCTTCCTCTTCCTCTGCTATTGTTCTGCTGCCACTAGTTTTAAGTCACCATTGCCATATTTCTACCTTGCTGTAACAAGCTCAGCTAAAAGAGCTCCCTCATGAAAGTAGGCAAGAAAATACATTGAGAGTGGTTGGCAGTGATTTTATCAGAGCTCAACGCATACTCAGTACATCAGGAAGAGGTTATTCCAGAGAGAGATGCAACCAGCAAAGTTCCAATGGCCTTGTCTGGATCTTTACTGGTTTTTATTTTTTCTAAGGCAATGACTTTGAATTTCCCTGTTCCTATGTGCTCATCCATGAATCATGATGTGGGATGGAATGGAAATTCCTGACCACCTTTACTCTAGACAGGTTTCCTCAAGTCCATGTAAAAGAAACTAGGATAGACATTTTTTATTAGGGTCATTTGGTGCAACATTTTTTGGTCTCATATGAGTGTAGATAATGCTGTTTGAAATGGACTCCAGTGACCTGTGTGTACATACGTATGCCCTGTTCACTCTTTTCTCCCTAGGTACCGCAAGCTTCCTGACCACCATCATCCTGCTGTTCACCAGGATTGCCTGAATGCTTCCATCCATTTCCTGAAGAACCTTCAAACCTATGGAGTAGACTCTTCCCGGGTCGTGATCTCTGGAGAGAGTGTTGGAGGTTGGGTTGTGGCCAGTGTCACTCAGGCTTTGGTCAGTCAAGCCATGCTTCCCCAGATCAGGGCTCAAGTCCTGATTACTGCAGTTTTGCAGGGCACTAATTTCCAGTTATAATCACAACAGCAGAATCAAAATGTCCCATTGCTTACCAGAGACTTAATGGTTACATTTATTTGTAGATACGCATTGACCTCTCCTGGAAAAATGCCATGTTGACAGGAGCATGTGTGCCACAGGACACCTGGAAAAAGTACAGCAAGTGACTCAGCTCTGACAACATTCCCCAAAGGTTTAAGAGCAAAAACTTCCATCCCGAGTTTCTGGGACCTTTTGATGAGACTACCTATCTGGAAACCAAGCATATTTTGGATGCAAAAATTTCACCTCTCCTAGCAGATGACAAGATCATTGCTCAACTTCCAGACACATTTCTGGTGAGCTGTGAACATGATGTCATCCGGGATGATGTTTTGCTCTACAAGAAGTGCTTGGAAGACCAGGGGGTCCCTGTAACCTGGTACCATGCAGAGGATGGCTTTCATGGACACATCGTTTTGTTTGATAAGCAGCCTTTCTCTTTTCCCTGCTCCATGAGTGTTTTAAATGCTGTCATCAGTTACATTAAGGGTATATGATGGTGACTGTGTTGCTTGAATGAAATAGAGAAAGAATGACTTGTACTTGGCTCTTTCTGATGAGTTTTCTTTCATTGTAGAAGGGGATACTTAAATAGTATGTAGTCTGAGAGAGGAGAATGAAGTAGAAGAACAGAACCACTGGTTTTACATTGAAGGATACAAAGTATATTGTTGACCTCCAATGGCAAATGTTTTATGATACATCTAACAGTATCATATGCTACTATTAGTTAAGTAAAATAAACATCAAAGTGAGAAAATATGCCTGTCATTCTGATGTATTTTCTTTATTTAGAGGGTTTAAATTTACATAATGAGGTTTAATTAAGGAAGAAAGACAGCAAGATCAAAATAGAAACAAAACTCAAAAGAAATGATGAAATGCATAAAATTGTGCAGAAACAGATTACCACATTTTAAATAACATTGGAAGAATAACTACGTATTATTACAAATGTAGACAAGAACTGTAACATGGTTTAATAGAATTAAATTCTTAAGGAAGAATTTAAGATTTCCTGAGTTTTTGAATTTTAGATACAGAATAGATTCCAGTTATTGAGATTTAATTATATCGCTATCTTCTGCTGAAAATACTTTTCTCTCTCCTCAGTTCCTGTTTAATTTCTGGCCTTGTACTTTCATCAGAAGATGGGAATCACAGATGAGAGAGAACATGTAGTATTTTTGTTTTATATTGGAATATGAGTTACTCTTCTCAATATAACATTTCCCAGGTCTATTCATTTTCCTGAAAGTTATGTTATTTCATTTATCTTTATGGCTGAATAAAATTGTATTATGTATGTGTACCACACTTTCATTATCTGTGCATCTATTGATGTGTATCTGACCTGATGGCATTTCTGTTCTACTATGAATAGAGTAGTTATTACCTTGAATGTACAGGTATCTCTGTAGAGGTATGTGAAGTCTTTTGGGTAGATTCCCAGCAATGATATAGCTTGGTAATTTGCAAGTTCTGTTTTTCGCTTATTAATAAACCTTTACTTAGATTTCCACAAAACCTTCACCAGTTTATACTTCCCCTATCAGTGAGTAAATTCCTCTTTCTTCACCTACTCTTGGGATTAAGCTCTGAGCACTCAATGGCTTTCCCAGGTCTAAGTTTCAAAGTCGTTGTGTTTGGGTTTTACTACTGTGAAAAGACACCATGACCAAGGAAACTCTTATAAAGGAAAACATGTAATTGGGGCTGGCTTACAGATTCAGAGGTTTAATCCATTATTATTATTATGATGGGAAGCATAACAGCATCCAGGCAGTCATGTTGCTGAAGAAGATGAGAGTTCTATATCTTGATCTACAGGTAGCAGATTGGGACTGGGTCACCCTGACATACCTTGAGCATAAATAACCACAGAGCCCCACCTCCACAGTGACATACTTCCTCTAACAAGATCATATCCAATAAGGTCACGTGTCATAATAATGCCACTCTCTATGGTCAAGCATTCCGACTCATGAATCTATGGGGGTCCTAAGCTGCCACAGGTATCCAGCAACCTCCAGATAAGTTTTCTGAGCCATAGGTGCAGGAGCTGTGATGTAAGTTATCCATTGATGCTGCGATTCCTATGATCTGTTGATTTCTGCATGTAATTTTCAGGTAAATGAATAGGCCTAGAATAGGTTACATTGGCTGAGTATTCCATATCCAGAAAGACAAAAACCATGAGTTTTCTTTCATCTACAGTTCCTAGCTCCAAATTGTCAGATGTGAGTAAACAATATAGAATGACTATAGAAACCAAGAAAGACCGGGCAGGGGTGGCGCACGCCTTGAATCCCAGCACTTGGGAGGCAGAGGCAGGCGGATTTCTGAGTTCGAGGCCAGCCTGGTCTACAGAGTGAGTTCCAGGACAGCCAGGGCTGCACAGAGAAACCCTGTCTCGAAAAAAAAAAAAAAAAAAAAAAAACAAGAAAGAATAAAGCGACCATGGTGGTTGTGATAGGAAGGGAATAGCAGGATTCTGGAGATATGAAGTTGGAAAAAGAATAATAGGGAGGGGACTCCAACTAGGGAGAATAGGGGGAGGCCAATTCAAAAGGAGAAGGAAAGATGAGGGACAAATGACACCAAGGTTGCTTGATAAAGCCTCAAGGAAAATCATATTATTTTACATTCACCTAAAATCACACACTATATACGATATATGGTACAAACTATACATAATGGCATATACTATATATAACTATATATAATATTTATATCATCTCTATTTATCTATGATACCTATATCTATAGAATAGATGCCTGTTAAATGAAATTTAATTTACTTTAATTTAATTAAATTATATGATTACCTTCTTTTGAGAATAGATCTGTGTTTCATGTTCAAAAGAAAAAAAGAAAGAAAAAGAAAAGAAAAATAAGCAGTCTCAATTGGCCTTTGGAGCCCTGCATCTGTAGCTAGGAGTCAAGCACAGCTGGAGAGGCCCTGCCAGGGGCTGATTGTCTGCGAAGGTGCTCTTAAAGGGGCCAGCAACTTCCTCCGCTTCTATGGTAAGGGAACTGATGGCTGTTTCTCCTAGAAAAATTTTTGTGATTGTGATTATTGGGTGACAAGGTGCTCCTCTCTTGAAATCACAACTAGAAAAAGTATAGTTAAACTGCCAGTGTTCCATTGGCTTGGGTTTGCAGTTTGATCACAGGCTTAGGATTATAACTCACACATATTTGTAATTAAGAAATCTGGGAAATGGGGATTGTTGCGGGGTTTGTGAAGGTTTACTGAGGATTGGAACTTGTGGAGGCACTGCAGCCTGGCTTGCCTACTCCAACTGCCATTCCCAGAAATGCTTAGAGAATTATTATGGATTTAGAGAATTGTTTTTATACTGTTTCTTTGCATCCTGGTGATTGTGGAAGGTTTGCATTTAGGGTCCCTGCTTGTAATTTTAAAGAACCCATGAAACAATGTCATTGGAAAGTTTTGCCTCAAAGAATGGCTAATAGCCCTACATTATTATTATTTTTTTTTAAAAAAAGAAGTTTTAAAAAGTTGTTAGGAGATACTAATTGGCTCATCTTAAGCTTACCACAGGAGAACTTAATCTTCTGTTTGATATTCTCAAGGGAGATGCAAATCCTAGTTCCCCTCAACAAATAACTGATGTGGGATTAATAGCTTTATGGAAAGTAGAGGAAGCTATTAGCCAATAATAGATATATTATGTAGACTATGATTAATTGTTGGCTGTTTGTGTTATTGCTACTCATGTGCCCACAGCAGTTCTTTGGCAAAAGAGACCATTAATGTAGATTCATCTTTCTTCATCTCCAAGTAAAGTTTTAACACTCTATTATGAAGTTGTTGCTGTGTTAATACAGAGTTATAGAATAGAATCAAGAAAATATTTTGGGAAAGAGACTGATGAAATATTTATTTCTTAGTCCAAACAGCAATTAAATTGATTGTTGCAAACTACTGACATTTGGCCTATTGCATGTGCAAACTTTTCAGGGAAAATTGATAAGCATTGTCCAAAAGATAAATTGTTGCAATTTGCCTTTATGCATACTTTTGTATTTCTTGTAAATTTATGCATGCAGCCCATAGGAAATGCACTTATTATATTTACAAATGGCTCAATTAATAGGAAGGCAGCATATGTGATTGGATCACATGTTCATTCTTTTGTGTTTTCCCCTGCTTCAGCACAAGTAATTGAATTACATGCTGTAGCTGCTGTTTTTGAAATGCTGAAAAATTAAGCTTTTAATTTATATATTGATAGTCAATATATAGTTTATGGTTTATAAGTATTTGAAACTGTTCCGTTTTTAGATACTGTTAATTCTCAAATTTTGCAATTATTTATGCAAATATAATTTAATTTAAGAGAATGTATATGTATTAGTCAGGGTTCTCTAGAGTCACAGAACTTATAGGCAGTCTCTATATAGTAAGGGAATTTGTTAGTGACTTACAGTCTGTAGTCAAATTCCCCAACAATGGGCAGCAGTAGTTGTGAATGAAAACCTGAGGATCTAGCAGTCACTTAGTCCCACAAGGCTCGCAGGTGAAGAAGATTGAATCTTCCTCCTTCCAATGTCCTTATGTAGATCTCCAGCAGCAGGTGTGGCCCAGATTAGAGGTGTGTGTACCACCACACCTGAAACTTCTGTCTTCCAGACTCAAGATCTAGATCATAGGTGAGCCCTCTAATTCTGGATTGTAATTCATTCCAGATATAGTCAAGTTGACAACCAGAAATAACCAAATAACCTCTATAGTATAGTTCCTTATTTTGTAGGATATTTAAGAGCTTATACTAGATTGCTCAGACCCCTTCGTGAGGGCAATGCCATAGTAGATTTGTATACCAAGAAAGTTATAGGCCTTATATCAGAAAAATTGGCCAAACAATCTCATTCTTTACAGCATCAAAATAGTAATAGCTTGAGATAACAATTTGGTATTTTTAGAAAATGTGAATGTCAAATTGTAAAGACTTATCCTAAATGTCCTCAGTTTCTATCTGTATCACATAATGGTGTTAATCTTCGAGGATTTATACCTAACCAATTATGGAAAATAAATGTTACTCATATTTCTGATTTTGGAAAATTAACATATGTACATGTGATTACTGACACCTTTTCAGGCTTTCTAGTTGCAACTGCTTAAACAGGAGAAGAAACTAAAAATGTAATTAGTCATTGCCTGCATTGTTTTTCTATGCTGGGTGTTCCCAATCAGATTAAAATAGATAATGGAACTGGCTATTGCAGGCATTCATTTGATATTTTTTGTCAACAATTTAATATTTCTATATTATTTGGATTCTTTGTAATTCTCAAGGACAAGGTATTATGGAACTTTAGAATAATATCTTCATAAAATAAAAAAGGGGAAGTTATATACATGTACACCACAAAATTATTTAAATCATGCTTTTTATTTTAAAATTTGGATGACAAGGATGTCTCTGCTAAGTATCTAAGGTACCCTACAACTAGGCATTTTTATGCCTAGGTGAAATGGAAGGATCCACTTACAGGCATACACCATGATCCAGATCAGGTATTTAATATGGAGAAGAGGGCATGTTTGTGTTTTTTTTACAGAATGCTATAGGAGCATGCCAGCTGCCAGAGTGATTGGTGTGACATGCTGATGCTGGGACAAAGAATGATGCTGACCATGAACTTTCTGAGTGCCCTGAAAATGGTGACAGGAAAGCTGTATTGGACATCTGTTCCTGACCAACCTGTGCTTGCCTATATTCCAGATTGGACAAGATGTTTTGCCTCAAGCTTTTAGACCTTGTGGAACCTCTAATTAGCCTTTTGCTTTTAGTGATCTTGGTACCATTTATATTTAATAAACTTATAAGTTTTATAAAACAACAGGTTGACTCCTTGGCATCTCAACCCATACAGGTACATTATCACCGACTTGATCTAGCTAATCGGGGTATTGATGTACCCAAAGTGAGTGGACCTCCTACGAGAGCTGCACAAAACTCAGATTTGTGCACGCCTGCTTACAAGCAGTGTGGGCACCAGAAGAGGTGCAAGGCAAAGCACTGCAAGGGGAGGACCACACATTCTGTTTCTGAGTCCCCTGTGGAGCAAATCTGATTGCATAGAGGTTGGTGTTCAGAGGTGTTCCTTAACCATCATTCCATAAGGATGCCTAGACCCTCCCCTCCTCAAAAAGACACCGCCTAGAAGTTATCTAAAAGACATAAAAGACATCTTGGAGGATCAGGTCAATACTCCCCCTCTCTGGTAAAAGCTCACCATCTTTTAGATGGATATGTATCCACTCGCTATTTCCCTGCACAAGTTACAAAACAAACAAAAAAGGGGGAGATGCTGGGAACTGATAGAAATATGAATTTTCCTTGGCTTAACTAACGCCATTTTGTAGTAGCTATAGGCTTAAAGTAGATATGGGCCTAAGCTTTTGTTTAGGCTTCTGTCTCCTAAGAGATGAATTCTTTTCCAGAGAATAGATGACTCCTTTATGGTTAGGTAGTTAGCAGAAAACAGATTGTTGCCTTGGAAACATGTCCTGTTGGCTAGGAGTCTGTAACTCCTTGGAATTTCCCCACCCCTGTTGATTTGTGTAAGCCTTGGTTATTTTGTTTAAACTTCCTTCTTTTTTAATATATATATATCTGGTGAGAAATAAAATTCTTTGGAGCTTGATCATTCTGTCTTGCTCTCGTCCTTGTTTCTCTTGTCTCTTCATTAGCCAGCCCCCTCCTTAGTTCTGCGTTGAACACTCCGCTGGCCAGGGCACTGTGTAGCCCATGTCAGATCCCTTCCTTGAATCCTCAGTTGCTATCATGTCTGACAATGGCTTCAAACCTACCTTTATGGTTCAGACATGATTTCTTACTCTTTTTGTTTCTCAGGAAACAAGTATCTTTGATTTTCCTTGGCTGGCTTATGCAAATACCTCAGGTACAGTTCAGGCCAGGATCATGTTTGAAGCAGTGGACCAGAAGAAGTAGTGTATAAAACTGGGTTAGGTATTCCGCTCAAACATTTTGAAGTTCGTTCTTCAGGACAGCAACCCCTACGAGCCTCGGGACCATGGCTGTTCTATGGCTGCTGCTGCTAGTGGGGCTGCCCATGTTCTTACTGGGAGTCTTTATATGGGCTGTGGTAAAGCATTTTCTCTCAGCAGACCTTCCTTCTTCTTTACAGTATCCAGTCAAGTTCAGGTGTATGCATTGTCTGGTGCTCTTCGTGATGGCCTTGATGAGTTTGCTCTTGCTGGGGGTGGGGTCACCATGCGTTGGGGTGTTGTTAGTGTTTAACTCTTTCTTCTCTTTTCATTTCCTTCTCTTTCTCTAGATTCCCACAAAATGAAGTCCGAGGAATCTCCTATGTTTCCTCTTTCTTTTTTTTTCCTTTCTCCTTTTCTTCTTCTCACTCATTCCCCTCTTTCTGTTTCTCCTCATTATTTCCTTTCTTTTCTCTTTGAGATAAGGTCTCATGATACAGTCCAGCCTGGCCTTGAGCCAACTGCATTCACTTTCCACTGCATCGCTACACTTTTTTTTTTTCCTGAAAATTGCAAATAAATTTCAGATGGAGTTGCTTCCCACAAAGGCCCCATCATCTAAGAGCTTTTTCCAACACCTGCAGCCACAACTCCTTTCTCTCCTTCCTTCCCATTTCCCTGCTTCTAGGTTCTTTCTCAGTTAGTGTGAGAGATCCTGAAAGCAGATATTAACTTGATCAACTGTGTCCTAAGCACAGGACAGGCATTGTTTGCAGACCAAATCAGGCATATTAAAAACTCACTAAGCTAGCCTGACTGTCCTAGATAGTTGAGTTATGCACCACATTTGGGGATCAAGACTGAGGGCAGGGATCAGCATGTGCCAACAGGTACAGCAAGTATGAAAAAAATATGGAGTCAGGCAATTTGAAAAAGTCCTGACGTCCCAGTACTCAGAGAATACTTGGTAGTACCCAAAGTGTTGGCAGTTATTACCTTAGGAGACTGTTGAGAGGCATAAGGTGGGAAGGAAATAGCTGAGAAGCACTCAATAAAGCTGTCTTATGAGCATTTCTGCTCTGCTATAACTGGCTGTGAGAGCCTCTCAGAACCACAGGTTTTACCACCATACCCCAGTTCCTATATAACAACTCGGAGGTTTATTATTTAGTTAATAAATGCTTAGGCCTTAAGCTAGGTTGTTCCCCAACTAGCTTATAACTCAATTATCCCATTTATTCTACTCTATGTCTGCCACAATGCTGGTGGTTACTCTCACTTGTTTTATAATCTAACGCCCCACCCAACCCCAAGTCCGGGTGGCCCAAGTTCCTGCACCTGACTCTTTCCTAGGGTTTCTCTTTTTGCCTGGTGTACCACCTTTTGTCTGAGCTTATTGATCATCAGATTTTTATTGACAGATACTTCTTCCACACAGTACTCAAGAGATTATCTATACAGTCCCTTGGTTAATCTCCATTTCTCAGAGCTATTGGACAATGGCATTTTTCTCATGAGGCTGCTAAGAACATTAGATAGCAGGTCTTCAATGGGTTCTGATAAGTTGTAAAAAATGTCTGCTCGTGCTGTGCTGTTGGGATAGACCAAATGGAACATGTTAGAAAAATAAGCAAGGTAAAGAATTTCAGGCTGGGCTAGAGCCTCAGCACTACAAATGAGGACTTTGGATTTCCAAATATCCTCCAAACACTTGGATTTTTCTAACAATTGGTGCTTCTTTTTAAGAATAGGCCTGAATTCTCTACATATTAATCACATTGTAAGAGCCAGAGGACCAGGTTAGTGCAAGGTAGTGTCTTCTAAGCACAACATAGAAGCTGCACCCATGAAATCTCCACTATGGCTGAGATATGGCTATCTAAATAGGACGTGAATAATGACAATTCCAGTTGCCATGCCACTGTGGGTGGAGGAAATTTGACAAGGTCTTAGGCCTAGAGAAAGAGCTATAGGTAGTCAATGGCTATGGAGAAGGGGAGAAACAGTTTTCTCCGGGGACAAGCTCTGTGATAGGTCATTCAACCCCCAATCCCAAGTGATCAGCCCTAATATATGTACATAGGAGCAATGCAAAATTGTGTGTGTGTATGTGTGTGTGTGTGTGTATAACAATAATAATTAAAGAAGAAGATATAAATTTGAGAGGGAGTGAGGGGGAAGAAAGGGAAATGCAGGGGTAGAGATAGGGTATAACTGATAGACTGTATTCATATATGAAATTATCAAAAATTTAAATAAAAAACAAAGAATAGCCTCTAACTATGTACCCACAGTTGACAGCTGCTACAAGTTCTCACAGATGATGCAAGGATGGTCTAGAATCATTTTTGTAGGGTGTGCTCTGCTTAAGAGTGTCCTGCCTCTTCTAGCCAGTCCAAAGTTTTAAGGCATGCTGCCCTAGACAAAGGTGAAGAAGAAGAAATCCAGGTGTTTTAATGTTCTGAGGGCATAGAAAATGGAGGGATAAGAAATTTAAGGAGAAGAAAGAAACCTGGGAAGATTCTACAATTCCCAAGTCATAGCCCCCTCTTCCTCCCATACAGGTATGTTTTTCACTTCCAGATGCTACAGGAATTAATTTTGTAGCCTCAAAATATTGACCCTGTTCTTTAATTTCCGGAAAACAAGGTGCATAGTGGAGACTTTTTAGACTAGGCATGGTGCAGGCTTATGATCCCAGCACTTGTGAGCAATAAAGAAGATAATGAGTTAAGGTCAGTCACAGCTATATTATGGCTGAGACACTAGCATGGACCATATGAGATCATGTGTCAAAGAGGTAAAACTAAAATAAAAAAGAATAGAAAGGCATTTTATATGAGTAAAGAATAAATAAGGAAAGCATTGAAAACAAGCTGGACAGAGTTGTGCATGAAGGACTCTGCCAAAACATACTGTTGTGAGGTATTCAGCAGAGAAGACTGCTTGGAGATATAAAGTCTTTATTGACCAGCTGATGACTGCATTAGATGTTCCAGATCCCAGTATAGCACTGAGCCTTTATAAGCATGAGCTTTTAAGCACAAAAACCATGTCCTGGGTTGATATGTATCATTTAACTAGAGCAGGTAGCCAGAAGCAGAACTATAGAAGTTAAACAGCAAGGTCAGTGGCTGGGGTCCAGTCAGGCATCACAGAGTAAACTGAGGCAGGCAGTGAAAACGGGGTTATGGAGTTGGCGGTTGTGACCAAACTGCTTTACCTTTGGTAACTCTTTGTTGGTGATTGTGTGGCCAAAAGCTGCTTACTTTTGGTAATTTTTACATTCTTCAACTCTTTGCTATTTGGGCAAAACACCTCTGGCTTCTGGCAATTTGACTCCTGCTGACAGCAGCAAGGGTTAAGAAAAAAA
>JADRCH010000336.1:0-12056 GCA_019843965.1 Rhynchomys soricoides
ACACACACACACACACACACACACACACACACACATACACATTCACATACATTAATAAAGTTAAATTACTTGGAGTGATAATGCTCATGTAAAAACTATAGACGATTGAACAAAAAACTAAATACTCGGCATAGGACTACAACCTATGGGACCATCGAATTATTGCTCGGGTGAGGTTCCTCAAACAATAAAAGCTATTATGGTTGCCCATTCAAAAACTTGAAAGTAATATATGACATGCTTTAGAAACAGGACTTGGAAGAATTGAACAAAGACTTAATTGGAAACCTCCCTACAAAAACTACCTCTCATGGATCTGAAAGTGGTATGCAAGCTGCCTATGAAGAAAAGCAGACAATAATCTTACCCTGTGGTAAAGCCTGTGAACCACAGAAATAATCAAGATACTAAGCTATTGCCAAGAGTACAATGGAACTTACATCTTGGAGGCAACTATCAGCTGTCTTATTGGACTAAGTATGGCTGAAAGGAGGAAATTCCCACTGGATACATAAGCCTAGCCATCTGCAAGTGGCTGGTGAGGTCATGAAACCTATAGGAGAGCATACTACTGCCACTTTTCTTAACTAGTTATGATTTCTAGCAGTATTCAAAATAATACTCACAGATAAATGGATCTCTCCTCACTTATAAAAGAAGCTTACTTTTGCAATAGATAGGGAATATAGACATTCACAACTGTTAGAAAAATACAAAGAACATATACAGTTCGCCAAACCCCAACTGATACGTTGAGAATGAAACCTCTACACCTAAGGTTTAGGGAACATCATAGAAGAAAAGACAAGGACATAGTAAGAACAATAGTATAAGACCATCTTCGATGAGATAGTATCTTCAATATATAATAGAAAAGCTAAACTCATGAAATCTAAAACTATGATAAAATAAATATAACTTGCATAATAGCACCACTAGGCATGCTAAGTCCAGTGGGAGAAGTCTCACAATAACTCACCTAGAGAGGAAGAACTATAATATTTCTTTTAAGCATAGAAAAATAAAATTAGACTTTTAGCAACACTATACACAAATCTTAACTCAAAATGGACAGAAGACCAAAATATAAATCTTGAAACACTGAAACTGCTAGATGAAAACAATGTTATGAAATTCATGATAACGGTGCTTAGGACCCAAGTGCTCAGAAACAAAGACCCACAGTTAACCTGTCGGACTTCATAAAATTAAAAAGCATCTATACAACTAAGAAAGCAGCCAGCTATTCACTATTTCCTAATATCCTTATCCCACCACAAAGCCCATGCTTCTAACCTAATGTTATCTTCACCATGTGTCAAATGTCCCAACTCTTTCCAAAATATTAACATCCTGGGGCTTAAAGGTTTGGTAGCAGCGTTCAAAGAGTCTCCAGCACATACCATATAAACTATTGTGCTGTAGATGACACAAGAAAACTTTCTTGATTAAGACAACCCCTGTAAGTACCTTATTTTATGTGATATAAACTTCCTCTACTTTGATTTGGAAATGCAATCAACGTAATTTCCAGTGAAAGAAAGGGAATCCTGAGATTGAACCAATGTAGATTCTGTCTCCATGTGGTTAGATCCACTGAGCAAGTAATTTCTAGTTTTGATGTCTTCCAGTGTTCCTTTACAAACTGAGGATTGCTACATGGAGGATTCCGAAGAAACTCTACATGTTTAAAGGTTTTATTATATAAATAAAACATGTAGAGTATAATTCCAAATGGCTAGCCAAATTGTCTGTGAAACCGCTTTCTGTGAACGAGCTTCAGAAGAGTGCTTCAGTAAGTGCTCTGAAAGCAACACCATTTCTAAGTCAGTGTTTTATGAAAATTTTAAGGGGAAATTACTTTAAAATGTAGATGTGTGATTAAAGTTTCCCATTTCTACTCATTGCTCTGTAAAATATTGGAAATTTCCTCTTGTTAAAGAGCCAGGGCTCCTGCAGGATGCTCCATTAGCCCTGTGCTGTGAAAACCCCAGTCAGCCCAGTTCTAGAAGGAGGCTTGGGAGCCTCTTTCTGATGTGGCTCAGAAAGCTTATAGGATTCTAATACTGAGAAATAATTGCCATTTAATGCCAGTGCTGTCTTTGGCAGGAATGCCAAGTAGAGAACGTAGCACAGGCAATTTGATGAGGATGAATATCCTCTTAGACAGGAAAATATGATCTATTGAGTTTTTCTTTTCCACAAATGACTTCCAGCCAAAGGATGAAAATGCTCTAAATATGAATATAACACCATAAATGAATAATTCAGACACACATAATAGGCAAGTGAATCCAGTCATTTAAAAAATACTCATATTAAATCAAGCTGTGCATCAAAATAACATATACAACATATAACATAACATATATATTTGATATACATATATAATTTAAAATATTTAATAGTTAATATGCTATACTATATTTAATATAATATATTTAATATATAAAAATATATAAAATCAGTCTGGTGGTTCCTCAAAAAATTGGACATCACGTTTCCTGAGGATCCAGCTATACCACTCCTGGGAGTATACAAAAGTTTCTCCAACAAATAATGAGGACACACGTTCCACTATGTTCATAGTAGCCTTATTTATAGTAGCCAGAAGCTGGAAAGAACCAGATATCCTTCAAAAGAGGAATGGATACAGAAAATGTGGTACAATTACACAATGGAGTACTACTCAGCTATTAAAAATGATGAATTTATGAAATTCTTAGGCAAATGGATGGCACTGGAAAATATCATGTTGAGTGAGGTAACCAAATCACAAAAGAACATGCATGGTATGCACTCACTGATAAGTGAATATTAGCCCAAAAGCTTGGAATACCCAAGATACAATTCACAGACCACATGAAGCTCAAGAATGAAGACCAGAATGAGGAACAAAGTACTCATGGTAGAAAATATGGAGAAAAAAGTTTAGAGCAGAGACTGAAGAAAAGGCCATCCAGAGAATGCTCCACCTAGGGATCCATCCCATATACAGTCACCAAACCCCAAAACTATTGTGGATACCAAGAAACCCTTGCTGAAAAGAGCCTGATATAGTTGTCTCCTGAAGGTTCTGCCAGAGCATTACAAATACAGAGGCGGATGCTCACAGTCAACCATTGGACTGAGTAAGGGGAACCCAATGGAGAAGTTAGAGAAAGAACTAAAGAAGCTGAAGCGATTTGCAACCCCATAGGAAGAACAACACAATCAACCAACCAACCCCCTCCCCCCTGAGCTCCCAGGGACTAAGCCACCAATCAAAGAGTACACATGGTTCCAGCTGCATGTGTAGCAGAGGATGGCCTTGTCAGGCATCAATGGGAGGAGAAGTCCTTGGTCCTAAGGAGGCTTGATAGATGCCCCAGTGTAGTGGAATCAAAGGCAGGAGGCAGGAGTGGGTGTGTGGGTGGAGGAACACCCTCATAGAAGCAGGGGGAGGGGGAGGTGATAGGGGGTTTCCAAGAGTGGGGGAAACCAGGAAAGGAGATAATATTTGAAATGAAAATAAAAAATATCTAATTATACACACACACACACACACACACATATAAAGCTTCTTTTTGTAATCATTAGAACAATGAGAAATACATTGAGGGACCGAAAATATTTATTTTTTATAGAGTGAGCTTTTTATTTTTAGGTAAGCATGGGTAGGTATCTGTATGATTATACGTAGTGTGTGTGTGTGTGTGTGTGTGTGTGTGTGTGTGTGCGCGCGCGCGCCAGAAGACATAAGAGGGAATCAGATGCTCTGGAATTGGACATGTGACTATGATTATTGGAGTGATAAACTCCAGTCCTGCAGAAGAGCAGCAAGACTTCTTAACCACTGAGCCTTCTCTCTACTCTAAGAACTTACTTGATAAATTCTTTGACTATATTAAAATTAATGCTTTTATCTTTCTTTAAAGGTCACTTGCATTTGTTGTCAAGTTATGTGTAGTATGTTCTCAGAAATAAGAAAATACAGTTTGCTTCCAATTTATCATATAGCCATGCTATTAAATATCTAATATTTTATGATTATATTGTATATTATACACACAGACAGACTAATAACATACTTTAAAATGTGGTAGGAAAACAATAGAGAGAAAAGAGAAAATTAAATAATGTGTTATTGCATTTAATCAAATACTTTAAGTTATTTCCAATTAATAGACAATAGAAATATGATTGGAATGTGCATATAAGTAGATATATCGGTCAAATATGTACCAATGTGAGACTCTGAGTACATTTCTAAAAACCATAGATAAATACCATGTTACTCAGCCAGTCTGATTCTATGTCTTTCATCTACATCTATATTCTTCCATTTTCTTTTCTTTATTTTTAATTGCAATTTCCTCTGGTAAACTTATATACAGTGGTAAACACTACTGAGTAAGATTTTAAAGAATCTGCAAAATTTCTTTTATTTTTGCATGATTCTGGAAGAGATTAATGCTTTCAGTTTTGTAAAGTTGGACATACATTTCAGTCTTACTTTTCCTTTGTTAAATATGTATACCATTTTCTTGTACTCATAAGTAGTATTTAGTGGTAGTTCTTTGATAGTTTCAAACAATGACCTTCCAGCATGTTGATCTCCTCCCCACCTCCTCCCAGATCTGCCACTCTTTAGCCTCAGCTATCAAGATGTTCTCATTTTTTATTTCACTCATCAATTTCTGCTATTCATGTGTCTACTGATTTATATATGTTGTGGATTGTTGTCAACTCACTAGTAGCAACATGTTTAAAGAAAACTGACACACACTTTCCCAGCAGCTGAACGAATACAAGAAAATAGTCTCCTCTGGATATTACAGGCCAGCTACACAAATAAACTCACAGCAGTTATGACAGCAGGCACAAAACCCATGCAAACTCAAGCCAGATGCAATCACCACATGGAGCAGGAAGGGGAGGTAGACACGAAATCTCACCCCTAGCAAAATAAGCATTGACAATATATTACAGTCTTAAGTTCATTGTTATGTGTTACAGATAGTTTGGCTCTCAAATGGATGTAATTTGATCTTTAACCTACTATGTTGTTCTGATTTTATTTATTTTTTGTATTTATTTATTTATTACACATTTATTAATTTATTATTAGGGAAGAAGGAACCTCACTTGAGAAAATGCCCCTACCAGATTGGCTTGTGGGACATTTCCTTGACTAAGTATTGATGCAGAAGGATCAAATTTACCAGGGTTTATAGAATCCCTGGTTAGGTGGTCCAGCATAGCATAAGAAAGCAAGCTATGTAAGTCTGTAAGTATTGTTCATTCATGGTCTCTGCCTTAATTCCAGCCTCCTGGTTCCTGTCTTGTCTTCTAGCCTTGAATTTCTTCTGTGATGAACTAGTATGGGGAAGTGGAAGTGAAATAAGCCCTTGCTTCCCCAGGCTGATTTTGGTCATTGTGCTTTATCACAGCAATAAAAACACTAAGACAATCATGGTGGTAATAAGAAGATGTAATCATGGTCTAACTGTGGTGTCAACAAATTTGGTTTCTGACAAGTAGTAGATCAGATTTCATTAGGCCATTAGGACCTGGCACACATTGTTAAATTCTGCTGGTTTAATAAGGAAAAGGAAAGACATGAGCAAATATAGACATATTTGTTATCGTATGATGTAGTACAAGGACTACTACTTGAAAGAGTCTGTTAAATTTCATTGAGCTTGTGTCCATAACTATGAACCAAAACAAGCTTTTTCACTTTGCAAAGTTGTCTGTCTCAGACATTTATAACCCTAAACAGAGAGCAGAGCAACATATAGGAGGTTAGTCTACCCCACCAAATTTTATTTTATTGCATGGAGTGATGAAAAGGGTCTCTCCAGATCATTTGGGATTCAATGTTCCCTTAAAACTCATGTGTTGATTTTCTTTAGCATATAACCTTATTTGGAGATAAGATAGCATCAGTAATAATTCAGTTAAAATTAAGGATTTGGGTGGGCTCTCAAACTGAATAACAGCAGTGTTTCTAAATTTAGAGACAGATACACACAGGGAGAATCAAGAGAAGATGACGTAGATTAGAATGGTGTCTTTCTAAGCCAAGACGTACCCCAGATGTCCAGGAAGTCAACAGAAGTTAGGGAAGGTGGGGAACAGGCTCTGTCTCATAGCTAGTCAACAAATTCTTGATCTTGGACACTGGCCCTCAGAACAGTAAAAATAATAATAATAATAATTACACACTGAAAAAAATACCCAGTTGAGGCCTTTTTTTTTCTGAAAGTAATAACAAACTAAGACAAATTTTAATTTGGTCTCAAAATACATAATAATATAAGAAATGTCATAATCCTGAAATAAAGTGAGTATTTGGGCGGTTGACAAGAGTAAAACTGATGATTATTACACTGACATTCAACAGAGGCAAGAATCATAGCTTGTCTAGAGGACTCTATAAATGTGTAGGTGGTAGGGTTTAACATGTCTTCAAGGCATGGAAATCGACAGTTAGCAGACAGTGCTATGAACTATCATGTCTAAAGCATCTCGACAGCTTTATATTAGAGGAATTACACATCCAATTTTTGCCTTAAGATAAATGGAAAGGGCTGGATAGATGGCTCAGTGAAAAAGAGCATTTGTTGCTCTGGCAGGAGAGCCAGTTTGAATTCCCAGCACCCACATGGCCCCTCACAGTATAATTTAACTCCAGTTCAGAGAATCATTTATATGCAAAAGATGCTCATAAGTACCTTAAGCCCATTGTGGTAACACAGACCTGCATTGTCATTCCAAGGTGGGAATCTTAGGCAAAGGAACTAACCTGAAGCTTGACTGGACTATGTTCTACATTCAAGGGACTACTCAGTAACAAGGAGACCTTGGAAGAAAACAAAATCAGACCACTGCAGTGAAGAGTTAAAGAAGAGGAACTGCTGTTGCAGTTCTGCTGCAGTCCTGAGCAGTGTCTGCTCAGGTTGGGCTAGGCACTTTGTCAGCAGTGTTCTTGCAGATTCCAGAGAGGACTGGTGCTGTCTATCTGGAGTTGCAGAGTGTTGTGAGCTGCCATGTGGTGCTGGAAAACAACCTGGCTCCCCTGCCAAAGCAAGGAGAACAGTGTTTATGAAACAAGCCTGTAGAAAAAATGTGCTGAGGGAAAAGAATGTAAATAAAATAGAGAATTTCTGACTGCTGGAGGTTAGGTAGAAGAAAGTGCAAATGAGGTTCAGATATTCAGAAGTTGATCTTTGGCTACTAGAAAAGTTCTAACAAAAGAGGAAATGAAGTTGAAAAAGTAGTTTTGGTGAGAGGCTGGAAGAAAAAGAAACAAACATATTCTAAGTAGCTTTGTTCTTCAGAACTCAAAAGCTAGTATTTAACTGGCCTTGTAAGTGCGTGTGCATGCACAGAATATTGCAGTAGATTGTGAATGAAAAGAGAGCCACATTTGTGAGGGAGTCTCTTGATATGAGAGACACCTGTTAGTGATCCCCATCATTTCCATCATCCCCTCTAGCCTCATTCCCAAGCCGTAAGATGTTTTACTGCATAGAATAAAGAAAAATAGAGTCTTACAACCTTCATTTTTTATTTGGGATGTTGCTTAAATTTCAATTAATGCATTTCACAGCAAAGAGTGATACTTGTGGGGTCATATGTTAATGATGAAAATTGATCTTCAGACTTTTTCTTGCTATTAAAACTATTGTCAGTGAACATATATCAGGTGCCATTTTCTTAACGTGATGCAACACTGAGTAGCAAGGCTTGGATTATGGCAGCACCATATTTCCAAATAAATGCAAATTTCATAACCAAAGATTTGTACAAAATATCTTTTAGGTGCTAAGTAGTGAAACTAGATTCTCCGGGCATATTTTCTTAAAGTCAGCATTCAGATTAAGGCAGGACTTTTCCTGCATGAATTATTTAAAGCATTCTGCAGAGGGGTTGTTGTACACATAGAAAAGCAGGCAGGGATTAAAGAAGGTTTAGCACAAAGGAGGAACAGAAAGTTACCCTGTCAACAACAATGACAAGGATACCTATCTGGTCCATCCCATTCATGAGAAACTGTTTAGAAAGTGTGTTTTCTGTGCAGTCCTGGTAGGTAGGTGGCATGGAGTGTTGCACTTGGACCAGGACTCTGAACACAGTTCCAAATGGAAAAACGGCCCTGAGTTTCAGGAAACTATCCAACTTAGTGGTAATTTTTTGCAAGCTTAACATGAAACATTTCCCTCAGTCTTATTTTTATTGGGATCATACTTGAATGAGCTTACTTTGCTGTCTTATTTAGTTGGTTTGACTTCTGTTGATGTGGCAACGTAAACAAAATTTTGATCCCTTGTATAGGAAACCAAAAGAGAAACAGTCTCTAATTGGAAAAACAGGCTAGATGCTGTTACTGCTTCTTTCTTTGGCTTCCATGATGTATATTTTGTATTATTGTGCAAATAAACACCTTTTCATTTTGATGTTAGAATTTAGTCCAAGTTGTCATTATTTACATGGAAAATATACGCATAAATGTCATCTGGACCCTCTATTATGGTATATTTTTAGTTTATAGATTCTGAAAACCTCATTTAGATTCGTACTAAGTTTCTGTGTTGAAATTGCTGTTGACATCAATTCTTATGGTTTAGATTTTACATGTGTCCCCAAATGGGCCTCAATAATGCAGTGCTCAAAAGTGGGGCTTTTAGGAAATGTTTGAATCACAAGGAATCCGAAGCCACCCCTAGGCTAATCCATTTGTGGATATATTACTTAGTAGCCTAAGTAAGTGATGGAAACCATTAAAAGATAGTCTAGTTATAAGTTGTTGGAGGTGTGTTCTTATAGAGTACATTCCCTTCCTGGTTTCTTTCTCACACTCTGTTTGCTTCTCATCCAACACGAGCTAAGAAGCTCTCCTTCACCATCCATTCTCTACCATTATGCTCTGTCTCCCCATAGGAACAAAAACACCGGGGTCAAGGGGCCATTGGCTGGGACTTTACAAACTTGAGTCAAAATATACACATCTTCCTTATAAATTGTATCTAAGTTCTCACAAATATGTTGTACACATTTGAAGCCAATAACTTTGGTTTTGCATCTTCATTTGTTCTGACTTCAGAGTAAAACTACAAGGTTGAGCCAGTTGAATTGTGTACACACTATCTGTCCTTCCCTTCTGACTGTCATGAATAGGTGGGAACCAACTGCACATTTTCTTTCATGAGTGATGAGTTTCCGATTTATGTTAAATGAAATGAAAGAGATGCAACTCATGCCACCCTTAATGTCTTATCACAGCTTATTAACTCCAATAAGATATGCAGTGATATAAAACTCAAATATAATAAAACATTGGTTTTTCACAGACTCAGTAATCGGATATAGCTATTATATTTCAAGTGTTAAAAAATAATATCAGCTCTACTACTCTTTGGCCTAAAGACATATTGCAACTCCAAGAGCATCTGGTTGACAATGTTGCATAGCAGCTGGTGCAAGAAGCAAGCTGGCAGAGTATATTGAGAATAACAACAACACAAGACAGTTCTAGGTGTCACTGTGGGGGTTTTCTCATCTTGCATAAAAGTTGTTAGCAGAGCTGTCTAATTAGCAGTAATCTATAGTACAATATTATGGACATTTATATTTTTATGTAAAAAGTGAATTCTGTGTGTGTGTGTGTATGTGCGTGTGCGTGTGCTTGTGCTCACGCACGAATGTGTATTTGAATTTCATTGGCTTACTAGTTATTAATGATCAGATTCCAATTTTTTATATTCATGGTATCCTTGCTGTTTGGCTATGCTTGTGCATGGTACAGTAGTTAAGCCAAATGAATCATGGCCATCACTTTATATACTTCTCACTTTTTGAAGGAAGGAACTGTTAAGCTCTATTCTTATCTATTTTCAAATGCACAGCATGCTTCTCTGAACTAATGTGAATGGAGCTGGTATTTGTATGTGAATGAGAATAGGATCAGACTCACTTTTCTGCAAGTAAATGATATCTCTTTCCAGAGGCACTTACTGATGAGATTCACTACTCCCCACTCTGTGTTCTTGAAACCTTGGTCAAAGATTTGTGGAAGCAGCATGTGAATCCATCTATTTATCTGGCTTCCCTTTTCTGATCCACAGATTTATGTATCTGTTTTTATTCAAGAATCATATTGTCTAAATTTGGGGGATGAAATTTAAAAGTTGGGGAATCTAGGTCTTTCCAAGTGTTATACAGACATAAGAGCAGGCAAAACACTCATATGTATAAACTAAAATATACCTAGGAAATCATTTCTCTGTAAGCATCATATATTTTAAAATAGTTCCTAGCATAAAATGCATTAAATAATTGTTATTGGATAACCACTTATATAAGTAATGTTTATGTCTAAAAATTCATTTTTTTCTGTGATATTGTATACTGATCAAGTTCCAGCAACAGAAAGTTTTACACATATGAAATAAAATGTCAAGCATCTTTGATTTTACCATTTATCTGGATAGAACCAAATAACTTAAATTCCTGTTATCTGATTTGTTAGGGTCCCTATTAATGCTAGCACTAATACTCTTTATTCCATCTATGAGGTCATTAGTTTCTCTGCATTTACCTATCCAGCTAAAGACTTTTATTAGCATTTTCTCTACTAGTCTTCCTTTACTGCTACCTATCCCCTCCTAACGTTCTTATGGTGGTCATATTTATCCTCTTAGTTAAATATTTTATACAATATATTTTGATCATATTTCCCTCCCCTACACTTATTATTGCAACTATTGTCAGTATTCTCTAAATCTTACACCAAGCAATATCCTGGTTCTTGTTTTTAGTTTATTGAGAAAACTGGAATGAATACAGAGAATCATGGTGTCTTGATTCTAAACCATAATTCCCTAGACCCTCACCTTCTGTTTATTGCTACTACTCTTTAAAAAGAAGGTAGATGTTTTTAACCTATTATTAAACTCCCAAATTATGGAGGCATACATATTTTGAGTTTCTTTTACAGCAACATTAAAATATATCTCCTTTTGTTCTGTAAAAATCACCAAAATTCAAGATTTTCCTAATCTCTAATTGCTTTTGCTACATAAAATATATGTAAAAAACTATGAGTACATAATTTTCATAAAACTGAATTGTATTTTCTTAGACAGTAATTTGCTTATACTTATTGGTTTTCAAACATTGTTAATAGAAAATAGATCATTCCAAGTATACACAAAGCCTTCTTTCTAGGTGTACAGTTAAGTAGATGAGAAACTGAGAAATACAAGTAGAACATATAATCTGCCAAATGAAGATAGCTAAGCAGGAAAATAACACAGTAGAAAGGTGAGCAGTGGTGCAAAAGTGAGTTCTTGTGGTTTTTGAACAGCCACAGCTAAATCATTTTTAAAGGGGAAATTTGAAATTGGCAAATGAGAAAGTTAACACAGAAACACATGCCAGAATCATTAGGCTCCTTATGGTTCTTTTAAACAGCAAATTATATGGTCAATATTGGAGAAGGTTCCTTGAGGTACTGAGAAGAAGGTATAATCTTTGGTTTTAGGGTGAAATGTTCTGTAGATTTCTGTTAAATCCATTTGGTTCATAATTTCTGTTAGTATCATTGTGTTGCTGTTTAGTTTCTATTTCAATCAACCGTCCATTGCTAAGAGTGGTGTATTGAAGTCTGCCAATAATGAGTGAGGTTTAATCTGTTTTGAGCTTTAGTAAAGTTTCTGTTACGGGTGTAAAGATATGGGTGCCCTTGCATTTGGGGCATAGATGTTCAATATTGAGACTTCATCTTGGTGGATTTCTCTCTCTTTCTCTCTCTGGCTCTGGCTCTCTGTCTCTTTCAGTCCCCCCTCTCTCCCTCTCTCCTTTCCTCAATTCCTCTCTCCCTCTCTGTCTTGCTCCATTTCAAACTATACCAAGAAGAGATTGTGCTATATGAATATTTTCCCCCAAACTCAAAGGTGACAACACCCTGATCTTTCCCTTCCAAGTCTCTAGAATTTTGAGAAGTAAGCATTGCTATATAAGTCACTGTCTTAAGTAATGTGTTAAACATACACACATACACACACACA